>OU015500.1:43018972-43108972 GCA_907164885.2 Dolomedes plantarius
GGGGTTTTTCTCACCAGCCACCCTTATTAGTAATTGATTTTATTGCGACTTCTCTGAATTTGTTCATGTGAAATAATTAATGTTATGAAGACTCTATCACTGTTAATATCTTGTAATCGTTGATTGGTGGAGAGTCATGTTGAATATAAGACTAGTCGTCAGTGTAATAAAATTGTTATTTTTAATCTGTAAAGTTGTGTCATGTCGGTCCTTGCTTTTGAGTTAATTTTCTAATTTTTTGCTTTAGGTTTTTTATTTCAGCAGAGTTGATTTCTTTGAGTTTTCTTTTAGGAGAAATAATTTTTATTTTTAGGTGTGATTCAATTATAGAGATGTAATTTTATTAGATTTAATTTCATTTTTCTTTTTGGCTCATTAATCACCACATTGATGCAACAGTAAGTCGAACCTAGTGTAAATTTTAATTAGATTATGGGAATTAATAAAAACCACAACGCAAACTTTCCATCTAACTTAATGTACTAACTACTATGGCTGATGATAAAAGTTAAATTTAATTGAAACTAGAAATTCACTGATAATTGAAGTAAGATTTATTCTTAATTTTAATTAGTAATTATTTAATAAGATTTAATTTACCCCATACACAAAATTTCGTCGCCACAATTGGTTTGACGAGCACAATATTGATCTTTTAGATCATCCACCTAATAGTCCTGATTTGAACCCCATCGAAAACGTTTTGGGACAGCTTTTTCGAACAGTTTATGCAGATGGGATGCAGTACACATCACTCGTTGGATTGAAAGTTTCAATCTGTCAAAATATGAATGTAATTAATTGATCAGAAGTACATTCAAAATATCGTTTTATCAATGCCATGTGGAATAAAAGAAACTTTGACTAGAAAAGGCAGCTTTACTAACTATTAATTTCAATGAAATGTGATATTTCATAAATCAATTTCCATGTTTGTATGTTACGAAAATCTGTTTTTTGACCTTATGTTTTTGTTTATTATTATGTATGAAATTTTATTTTTGAAAATCATTTGTTATACGTAGCATGTATAAAGTATGAAAAATGATTCATTTTTAATGAATATTAAAAAACCATGATTTTGTTTTTGTTAAAAAACCATGATTTCATAAATCAATTTCCAACACTGTAGACAATTTTGCAGCTCCCTTTGGAAATTTACGGCTTCTTTCAGCGGAAGGGTCTGCATTCAGGAAAAATAATTCAAGATTTTCAGCTAAGCTTAGGTCTTCTTGTAATTTTATAGAGTTATAAATGAATAAATTATAATTTATTTATACATTTTCATGTAAATCCACTATAGTTCATTATTCCTTCCCGTCATTATTTTAAGGTAATTTGGTTTTTAAATGCGTTAATCAAAAATCCTGTCATCTAGTGCTATAGAAATACAGTGTTGTGAAAAGGTTTTCGCAATTTTTTTTATCGTGTTAGAGCGAAATCGTGTTACAGTTTGCAGTGTTATACGAGGATTCCCGCAATTTATCTTATCGTGTTAGAGCGAAACCGTGTTGAAAGATGTCGTGCTGTAGGAGGGCTACCTGTATATATATAAATATATATATGTAATAAATTAAATATTATGCCCGCCATTCTATCATTTAGATTCCCTTTCCTAAATCCAATCCCCAGTAACATTACTTTATCGCTTCAAAACCCATGGCAACAGAACTTCTCATAAAGTGCATGCCTTGAATATCTACACGTGTATACGCCTGGAGAAAGGCGTGAGTTCGCATCGCCAGCCCCAATATTGTGCTGACCGTACAAAATAACAGGCTCATCTACGTCGCGTCTCGCGCGTAAGGTTGAAAAGTGGTATCTTCGCTGCCGAGCATCTGACATGGATGGACGTACTTTTTATCGCTGAAATAAAACGATTCGACCCGACTGCTTCAAAATTTTAATTCCTTTCAGGCTGAGTTTAGCTCCAGCCATGTAAATATGAGCTAGTTTTCCTTTTCAGGTTGCATTTTAAGGAAGAAAGTTATGGATATATTACATATATATATATATATATATATATATATATATATATATATATATATATATATATATATATATATATTTGTATACAGATGCTGTTCACACATTTTTTATTCAGGATTTTTCAAAATTCGGCCCCCAAGGGGGTTAGGGGGGGGGGCTAAACGTGTTTTTACGTGATTTTTACGTATTCCGTCATATCTCAAAGAAGGAAACAGATATCCATAAGATTATTGATTTAAAACGTAAGAAACACGATTAAATGTAACAAACACGATCAATGTTACGATTTTTCGACATTCGCTTTAGACTTTGTAAAAATTGCTAGAAACAATCCAATAATTTATATTTCCTATATATCACTATTTTAACACCAAATTGATGATAGGTAAAAAGAGAGAGATCAACCTTAATTAAATGAAGTGTGGAAATTTGTATGTATGTGTGAATTGTATATATTTCGGTTGTTAGTACGTATACATCTAGAGCTCAGGTTAACTCCATTCATTTTTATTATCCTGGGCAATGCCATGTAATTCTTTGTTTATGAAACCGGCGATTTTCACAAGGGTTTACGGAGAAACCCTCAAACTCCTCGAAGGGCCGGGATCCAGTGGGATATCAAAATTGAAAGAAAGATTTTAATGCTGTCATCAGCATGGGAGGGGGGATTATTATAATATGCTGATGGGATGCTGACCAGTGGAGAGAGGTATCGATTGGCATATAATACAAATATACATATCATACAAGTAAGCTTTATTACGGGTACATCCGTGCAACGCCGGGTATATATATATATATATATATATATATATATATATATATATATATATATATATATATATATATATATATATATATATATATATATATATATATATATATATATATGAATTTGAATGTTTCATACGACGGCAGTCATTTAAATAAAGAATGTGTAGTTTTTCAAAAACTTTATTCTTTCGTTAGTTATTTTTTTAAGAGAATTAAAATTACATCAACAAAATAACAATTTTTTTAAAAAAAATTTAATGAAAATAAAAATATTCTGTGTAAAAACGCGCAGAAAGCGTATTTTCATACGCAGAAAACGGAATCCAAAAATATGCATTTGCTAATTTGAGATTAGAAAAATACAGAGAGGAAAATTCCCAGTAGCTTTTCATGGATAGTGAAGATTTGTGGTGTTAACTGGAGAATTTCCAAATTGATTTTTAACGTCAAAGTAGAGAAAATATTAAAAAAGATTTATATCACGATAATTTTTGAATAAAGGAGTAGAATTCTATTCTTTAAAAAAAAATAACTCTTTAAACTACCTATATTTTTACAAAGGGCAGCGCAAAGTACAATAAAAAATTTAGAAAATGGAAGGTATTGAAATATTGAATACCCCCATATGTAAGACTGAGGAAATATACTTCATGAAAAACTACTCACGAAACAATCCCTCTTTGTTGGCCCTGTACAACCACCTGCACAAAAATAATTGTAGCATCCGTAACTTAATGGTCCAAAGCAGCTTTTAAATAAAGAATGTGGAGTTTTGAATTTTTTCTTCCATTAGCTATTTTTTTAAGAGAATTAAAATAACAACAACGAAGTTTCATTTTTTTATTTGAATGAATATAAAAATATTCTGGGTAAAAAAAATTTTCATGTGCAGAAAACGGAATACGAAAATATGCATTTGCTAATTTGAGATTAGAAAAATACAGAGAGGAAAATTCCCAGTAACTTTTCGTGGAGATTGAAGATTTGTGGTGTTAACTGGAAAAATTCCATATTGATTTTTTCGTCATTATTGAGAAAATATTAAAAAAAGATTTATATCACAATAGTTTTTGAATAACGGAGTACAATTCTATTCTTTGAAAAAAATAAATCTTTAAACTAGCTATATTTTTACCAAGGGCAGCTCAAAGTACAATAAAAATTTCGAAAATGGAAGGTGTTGGAATATTAAATACCCCCATACGCAAGTTCCACTATCATGACCGACAACGGCACTACTTTCGTAGGAGCAAATACTAAGCTGAAAAAATTGCATGCCATAGTAAATAAACCTGACAACGATTTGACTAATTTTTTGTCGTCTGAGGCTATTAATTGGAAATTTATTCCCCCTCGCTCACCGAACTTTAGTGGATTATGGGAAGCAGGAGTGAAAGCTTTTAAGTACCATTTGAAACGCAACTTAGGCAATTCCTGAGTAACTTTAGAAGAATTTTGGACTCTAATTGCCCAGATAGAATAAATTCTCAATTCTCACCCTTTGCTACCTTTATCGTCGGACCCTATTGAAATTGATGTCCTGACACCTGCCCATTTCTTGATTGGACGGCCTATTAAACAGGAATCAGGCGAGCTGTCATCACTCACAATGGGTTCTCCTGTTGCTAACATCGGTCGGGGGGGGGGGGGACTTGCATCTTTTCGATTGCACTTTCGATTACCGGACTTGTCACCTGGGTGTAGGCGCACATCCAACGAACGGGGTCGGTCTGGGTGAGATTCTCCTCTGCGTTGAAAGGGTCGGGGCAGTTCCTTTAGGGCTAGGTCTGGTCACCGCGTCTGGAATAGGTTGGTATCGGCGGGCAGACGGGAACGGGCGATTCTGGCATCAACATCTGGGTCTTGCATCACATTAGCTTCTTCACATTAGCTCAGGCTTTTTCTCCGGCGGCTTTCTAGCTCAGCCTCGGTTTATCAGCGACTCTGCCTTCCTTCGTCAATAATTGTCGGGCTAACACATACCCATATTGCTATTTCAATTGCAGCTTCTCGTCTATTCAGATCAGACTATTTCTCTTGACGATTTAAACGCTTCAGATGTCTCTACTTCTTTTTCACATCGAGCTAAACTTCGATAATTTTTTTTAGACTTTCATTGGTGGCTCTCTCCCAACCAATGCTCAACTTGGTCTCTTATCATTGGATGGCCCCCACATTTTATATTCATAACCTCTCCAATCTAAATTGAAGGGGGCGTCAGCCCGTGCATCCTTCTAAAGTTCCTTCTGGGGATCCTTCAACTTCCCAGGCTTAAAACACCTCGGTTTCATCTCCTGCTGTTAACCTAATGAAGTCCACCTCGTAAAATCACGTATCTCTATCGCTATCACAACTTAGTCTCCTCTTGGCTTCAAATTCTCACTTCTCCCAGATCATTATCCCCAGCTGGTGACCCTTTAATAACCATATTTCTCTTAACTTGACATTGCTCGACTTTAGTTACATCTGAGCAGTTCGTTAACTGCAGCTGGTCGCCATTCACTGCCCGTTCTTGAATACTTCTCGTCTCCTATTACCTTGTGCCTAACTTGCATCTATTCAATTTTCGAAAACTGTCGCCCACACTGCGACATACATACATATATATATATATATATATATACAATCGTAGACTTAATACTAAATGAGTTTAAATTTAAAATGGGACGATGTTTATTTAATCATATATATATATATATATATATATATATATATATATATATATATATATAAATGATCAATGCGTGATATCTTTTAAAGAGCTTCTCTTCCGGAACCAGGAATTCCGTTTTTACTTCAGATCGCATTTTAGGGATCGGAACAATTTCATACATTTTAAACTACCTTTATTACATGCGATTGATTCCTAAACAGTCTGTCTTTTGTTTAAGATATTGTTCCGTAATTATTTTGAAATAAATATATTTTTATGAGGTGATATAAACAAACTGAAATAGCTGATCACGTTGAATATATAGGAGAGGAAAATTATCGAATCCCAAAGAAGGCACAAAATGATTCGTGGTGTCTAGACAACTTCACAAAATCGTCAAAAACACTGCGCCGCACGTAGGTTTAGATTTGATAAATGCCCCGCTTATAAGATGTTAGAAAGATCTGACTGAAATTCCTGGAAAGGTATCAGCTCTAGTATATTTCCACAGTTGCATTGATTTATTTTCGTGAAACTGTCATCGGTACTTAGGAAAAAGTTAGATAGAAGTTCTGAACAGATTTCGGTTTGCAGAAAGACGATTTGTTTTCTTTAAAGTCAATAAAAATTATTTTTAAAGTTTATAGATAAAACGAAGATATTTTAGCATTTATATAAAGTAGATATATCAAAAACTAAAGATTCTTTAAGTTTTTTAATTTTAATAGTTTTAGGACAATTTCGATTTCAACAAGTGTTAATAAAATGATTATTGATCTTTCTATAAGTCATTTTTAAAAGGAAAATACATTTCGAATTCATATTAATAATAAAAAAGGAAAACAATTGATCTGTTTCGGATGCCCCTAAATTTTTAAGAAGTTCAGGCAAAATTCCCTTGCACCAAAGAGTCAAAGTTATCTGAACCATATTGCTGAATTACAAAATCAATGGCAGGGGTTTAAGAAATGCCAAGTGAAGAATAATCTACAATTTACCTGGGCTTGACTTGATTCCTTAAGGGGGTCCGGGACACATTTTGAAAAAAATATTATTTATTGAGTTAAAATTTTGAATTTTTTTGTGATGGTTAACCATATAATTTGTAAACAAAATCAGATCATAAAACTTCTCAAATTGTTTATAAAAAAATTTAAAAATTTTAAATTTTTTAAAAAAAGTGGGGTAATTTAAAATTGTTATAACTCGAAATATTATTTGTCGAATTTCAAATTTTTTTCATTTAATTAAACAGAAATATATAAGTTAAATATTAATTTTTAAAAAAATTAAAATTATTTATATTAAAAATTACAAAAAAAATTATGTAACTTATTTTTAAAAAACCCTATTTTCAAAAGTAACTATTTTTTTCAAATTTGCTCAATCAAAATTAAAGTAAAATAGTTGAAAATGACATGTACAAAGTTTAAACCATTTATCTTTCACGGTTCTTGACTTATAACAATTAAAAGACGAGACATGGGGAAAAAACCCATCATACATAAAAACGCACTTACAGGTTTAAACAACACTTGGCTACAAATAAAATGTTCCTAAACAAATAATAATTTCTCCTGTTCTAATTAAGACAGAAACATGATTTAAACGTCATTTTAAGCGTAAAAGAACACAGAAATTTTTAATGCAATAAATTTGTTTTCGAAAATTCGAACAATTTTGTGTCCTGGACCCCCTTCTACGATGCGCGAACGAAGAGGCTTCAAAATGACAATGGATGAAACATATCATACACTCGAATATATCATACCGCTATCACGATTGTGTAGACTTCAAATGTGTAGACTGCTTCGACATGAAACAGCATAAATACCTTCGTTTATCCGCTTTCTCTTCCTATGGGCTGTTGATGAAGAGCTTGCATCCTGTTTTGTAATTAAAAAGTGGCTGTTTCCTCTTTTTCGACGGAAGCGGAGTATACGAAAATAATATCCATACGAGATACATTATCGAAGGATCTGAAATAGGGAAGTAAGCTAAAATACTGTCTAGATATCATAAAGTAATAGTGTATAATACCTTTGACACAGAACACATACATGAACACATACTACACACGCACACATATGTATTTGTTCCTAGGAATATGGACAACAACATCCGTCTTTCCTTACATTTGCTCTAAAGTAATGATTCAATGCCTGTGTCCTGAAAACTTCTTTAAAAAACATCTTCCAAGGAAGAAGCTTTTTCGGAGGAAAGATTCCTTTTAAATGTTCAATGGGCAAAAGAAAGTGTTCATTTGGCTATTATATTTCGGATGTATGTGGTGTAGCATCATGAAAGTATGGGGTTATTTTCCCAAGACCTCACAGGTTGCACGAACATAGCTGCGTGCTTATCGGGATAACATTTTCCAGTTCCCATCGTTTTGAACACGTGTATGGATTCCGAACGGATTAAAAAACGATACCAGCAAATGCCGCAAGAATTTTCAGCCTGAAAGTTAAGCCCAGGCATATCGGTTTCCCAAGAAAGATGTGGGAATATCTGCTTTGAATAACAGAAGCGGCTCCCATCGCCTCGTAAAACTGTCTTTCTTAGAAATAGCTCAATGAGAGTTTAACACTATCGCGTAATAAAGTTTGCCGGAATATTCGTCGTTATAAAGAACTGTCACTCGCTAATCTGCCGGCCCCCGTTTTGGAAAACAGTTGCCTTCTGGGGAATTTCTAAGAAGACGGCCGCCACCGGCGAAGACTTCAAGCTTAGTATATATGCGAGACTGTTATTTTCAGGAGATCCCCCTTGTAACGGCCAGACCATGCGGTCGTGTTTTTAAGCTCCTTTTTTGAGACTAACCGGTTCTCGGAGCGTGATGCTAAATCTGCACTTAAGTTCAAATTCAATTAATTATGCTGTACTTGTTTAATGTTAATTTTCTTTGTCATTAAATTTTTAAGTTTTTGTTTTAAGATTTGGTCTTATCATTTGCAATTAGGACTCTTTTTCTTGGTCACGAATTTAGTAATTTTAAAAAAGCCTCAGAGGATAGCCTACCTACCTATGATGTTACAGTGGGAAAACTCGGTAATATATTATAGAGGGTTCAGAGTTAAAACTAACCAAGTCCACGAGATCCAGTTTTGAGAAAATTGATTTCAAAGTTGAACAATTATAATTAATCGACCATTGGCTTTTGCTTATTTTTTTGCCTCTGTAACGTAATTCCATGTTTTATTTAATCTATTTTATTGACATTTTTTTACAAAATACAGCTGATCCTGAGCCACTACAAAGATATTGAGTCAAAGCTGGACTTGGTTCACTTTCCCTCTCAAACTTTATGCTTTAAGAGATTGTTGCCATTTAAAACACTTATGTAAGCAGATAGTTTCAGGACAGACCATTTTTACATTTTTCTTTTGCTCAGTGCACGAGTCTGAACAAAAAATCATGAGTTCGTAAATTCGTGCATTTTCTCTTAAATGCTCGCAAACACAAGAATAATGATCCTCAAAACCCCTGCCTCCTACTGTCTTGTCCCAAACATGCATCTAGCCAATGAAATAATTGAAGCAGTAAACCAAAATTGTATGAAATTTTGTACTAGATCTAGCTTTAATGCATTTCACCAGCCAATTTGTAATCTTAGTAGGTAGATTAAGTAATCTACCCTTTTTCTATGAAAAAAAGCACTTTTAGTTACTCCATGACGTTCCAGCGCTTGTGAGTGAATGTAATTTTGATTTTCTACATCCCTAACTCTAGCTCTTATTACATCCTCTTCGGATTAAGATGGTTTAAATAACCAAAAATTACTTACTATACTACCTTCCGGGACTGCATTTAATAGGGAATTATATTCTGGTACTATAATGCTATTTAGTAGATTTTTTATTAAATAACAAAATTCACAATTACCGGAAAATCCTTTATCCATTTATCACATTCAGAAAACTTTCTGGGGTAATTGTAAATTGAATCTAGCTTAAACCCATCTTGTAAATACCGTTGCAGAACAGTGTAGGTACTTAATAAGTTCAATCACGAATGTTAACAAATAACATCCAGTTAGAATTTCAGCATCATTCTACAGTTAAGGAGGAAGGTGAGATGATGTAATGAGAATGTAACCAATATTCCCTGCCTGAAAACAGAAATTTCCCTTCTGTTTACAATTACTCTACATCAGCTGAAATCACAGATCTTTAATTTCCGTGTTAAGCTGTATGAGAGAATTACACTTTTAACTCTTTTTTTGTAATCACATATTAGCAAATGCTTATATTTTAATACTACTTTCTCCATTTAAAAAATTATGTACCGTAAAATCTCGACTATAATACGCACCCGAGTATAATACGCAAGCTTGATCTTGAGCGAAATGTTCGGAAAAAATTAAAATTCGACTTTAATACGCACCCATAACTTTTCAATATTTTATTTAAAAATTGCACAAATATTTATTAACATAAATAAAATTTGTAATAAATAGAAACGAAAACGTCGAATTCGGTAAAAAAAAATCTTAAATTGTTAATTCAAAACAAACAATACTGTCAAATTATCAGTCTTAATCACTTTCACTAGAATACAGCTCATGTATTATTGTTGCATCCATGTCATAATTATTGGTGCCGTCGTAATATATATCGCCATCATCATCCTCACTTGACGATACGAACTGTGAGTTCAGTTTGTTTAAAAGGAATACCTGCTTAGTAAACGGGTGGATGAGTTATGATTTGCAGATGCGCACGCACACATATTGCGACAATGTCTTACAGCTGCTGTACGTTCGTTTATCCAATGTTTAAAACTACGTTTTATTTTGTACGCGAGTATAATATGCACCCCCCTTTTTTTGCGAATTAGAATGTGAAAAAAGTGCGTATTATACTCGAGATTTTACGGTAATTCATGCATTTCTCAAAACTCTTAATTTTAATTTAATATTTCAAAACATAATTTTTATTTTGTAGTGATAGACAGCAATAAATGCATATTCTGTAAAAAAAATAAACTAGAGAAAAAAAACTAAAATTTTACATATTAAAAACACTTTATTTAAACGTCTACCTTCATATAAAGAAAATACATCTCAAAAGCAGGCATTTATTAATTTCAGAATCAAAAATTCTCTGAAGAAAATATCCCTGGACCCTGGGAGGTCTACCGAAAGGTTGATCGCTAACGCCGGAGGAGCGTGGGGGTTAGGTTGACGCTAGCGAAAACTGTTCAGTCCAAAGATGGAAAGTAGAGAGGTTGATATAGAGGAGATTCGAGTGCTTACAGAAAAATTAGTACGACTCAAATATCAGAGTTTGAATAACGCTATCAGTACATCCAAAATGACGGTGGAGCTGAAACGCCAAATGAATAAGGACTTAGGGAAATTATTAATTCGATTCATGAGCAGCAAAAGATCATCCAATACCTTAAGGGACAGTTAAGCATGCATAAAAAACCAGAAGTCAGGAGTTGTGCAGAGGCGTTGGTTAAGAGACCTGCCGTGATCAGGACTCCTATTGTGAAGGCCGAGGCCGAAGAGAATAGGAATGAGGTGGAGATTACTCCATTGATCAAGCAGGATTCGGAGAAAACTAAGAGGGAAGTGCAAGACAGGATTGATCCAGAAAAATTGGGGATCGGCATCAAAAGATGTCGAAAAACAGGCGAAGGTGGAGTTCTGATTGGGACAGAAACCGAAGAGGACTTTGATACCTTAATTGAGGAATTTAAGAAAATTGATGAATTGAAATCAACGTATAATTTGCAAAAGCCCATTAAAAAGAATACTCGCATTATTGTTTTTGATATCATTGGGTCTTATGAGAAGGAGAATTTAATACGGAAAATGAAGAAGTAAAATGATGAGCTCGAATTTGCATACTTTGAAGTTGTGACTTAATTTAAGTCAAAAAAGGAGAAAATTGGGTGTTAAGTTTGGAAGGAGCTACTCTTAGAAAGATGGAGAGACTTAAAAAAATCAAAATAGGATGGCAACGATTTGGATGGAAGGAATAAATAAAACCAGTTATTTGCTACAAATGCTGGAAGTTTGGACATGTAGCGAAGTATTGTCGGAATGCAAAAATGTGTAAGGTATGCACGGAGAAGGCGCACGAGCCAGAGCCGTTACAAGAGAGATGATTTGTGTGAATTGTAACAACTATGGAGAGAAAACTGGGATGAAGGAAGAAATTGCACATCTGCCGACGGATAGGAGTTGATGCCACTATCGGGCTGAGCTGAAGAGGATTATTGAAAGGACTGATTATGTTCCTTAGGAGCATTTTTGGTAGCCTAGTTACCTGACCTCTTTGCTTAGCTTTGCTGGATCTTCTTTGGTGATTGTTTGCTTTACTTGTTGTTTTTCAATATGTAATTTATGCTTGTCAATTTTTGTTGGTTTGTGCTTTGACTTAACTTATGTTGAGTAATTATATGTTTAAAATTAGTCGTTAAAGTTAATATTTATATATGCTTGTCGCTTTTTGGTTGACTGTACTAGCTGTACAGACTTTATGTTTTTTTTATATTATTGTCTTTTGTTGGCTTATGTGTTAATATGATTGAGCTGTCATATTGCCTTTGTTAGCCTATACGGGTGGTATAGGACGACTGTGAATTTAACTGTAATTTTATTTAATAAAGTTGGAGTGATATAGATGGCAGGTGGTGGCTGCGCTTTCGGGACAGTAATTGAGGATTATATGTTATAGTTATTGGCTCTTGGATGGTCTGATTTGTTTAACCGCGAGCGGAAGGTATCATGTGGCATTTGGGCTGCTGGACTGGAGGAGTGAAGTGCCCCGCGGTCACCGGGGGCCAGGAGTCCGTCCGGTGGTGGATCTGAAGTCCGGATCTGTGTCCGGACCGGTGGATCTGAAGTAGAATGGGGTGGCCGTCGTGGCGACTAGAAGTCAGTAGTGAAATTTACCGTATAAGCCTAATTGGCTGAGTTAATTGGCTAGATAAGTTTTGATTCATTGAGTTTATCGAAGGAATAAAAGATTATAATGCGAAATAACGTACAGTCCATCAAACACTGCATTACAGCTATTCCAAAATGGGTCTATAATATTATCTAGTTTTACACAATCCGTCACAATGAGGAAATTAACAACGCTTATTTTACAAATAAAAATATTCAATGTTTTTAAATTTTATGATTTTTCAGTAAAATTTGTTATTCGCAGTTCTAATTAATAGTTTAAAACATCTAGTTATGCCTATTAATAGAACTTTTTTTAAAATTCTTTCGGCGTAAACGTTCAAGATACTGACGCAGGGATCAACTTTGAAATAAATTAGAATTTTTTCATGGCGATCTCAACGAAATACTGAATGAACTGTCGAATCTCATGGAATACAATTTAAAATAGTACAACTAGAGACTGCCCGAAACTTATCGTATTTTGATTGCCTTCATATGAAGGGTAACGTATTCTTACAACAATGGCAGAATGTTTCCCAGTTATTCCTGTGTCAAATTGAGCTCAAACAAATCGTTTAGTGTCAAAATAAAACTTCGAGTGCTAGGTTATCAGATAATCATGGTATCGATAAACTCATTAATATACAAGGTCGTCGAAAAAGGGGTCCGTGATTACAACGTGAAATAAAGAACCTAATAATAGAACTCATGGTGCTTATTTTTTCACCAAAAGATACAGAAACGAATCGAGTTTTGGGCATTACCGAATAGGTTTCGATACGCACACACCTCGTCGCTCGGCTCACACCTAGGCAATAGTCGATCTCCATCCAAGTACGCTTGATCATAGGAGTCCCGGTTGGCAAGAGCAGCGGACCAGTGATCTGAACGTCCCTGGTTCGATACTAGTCGCTGCAAATCCATTGCCGTGTTCACTAATGGTGGTCGGGGCACGTGAAATAGGGTGGGGCTGCAATGTCCTCCAAGTTCTCAAATTTAGCTCTGGAGGGGCGGGGTCAAGTGTTCCGGTCAAGTCACTTGACTACGTTCAAAATTACGGGACCGGTCTTTTAGCCAAGTCAGACTCCGACCCTTGTAGTACTAATTCAAAACAGGAACCGCACCTTCACCGCCCATAGCCCTCGGTAATTGATCTAATGTTGCTGTCGGTCAAGTGGCATAAGCAACAACAACAACAACAACAACAACGGTCGCTATTGCAGCAGTGATTCTGTCCGATAAATGTTGTAGTCCCGGATCTTCTCAGCGTACACATTGTTTTTCAGGTAACCAAATAGAAAAAGGTCTAGAGGGGTGAAATCGGGGCTTCTTCGTGACCATACAACGTCAAAACCCATGTAGGAGGAAGCGCGACGTCACGGCGTCGGTTCCCCTAGCGCAGTCATGGTCACCATGATGTGGAAATGTAAAACTTCCAGAGTTAACATACAGCCTGCTACTACGCAAAATCCGATCGGTCGATTGTTGTTCTCAGTGTGTACAACTGAAATCACGGACACTTTATTCAATAACCCTGTACAGCATGCATGTCAAACTAAAGGCTGACATGGGCCAAATGTACAAGGTTTAAGTTTATGTGGGCCGATGGCGGCTCCAAGGGAAGGGGGCAGTAGGGGCAATCCCCCCCCCCCCATTAAAAAAGCGTATATTTTTTTCATAGCCTAAAATTATACAATCGTAGACTTAATACTAAATGAGTTTAAATTTAAAATGAGACGATGTTTATTTAATCATATATATATATATATATATATATATATATATATATATATGTAACATACCGACCCAGTCCCATGCTAATGGAAACCGGAGTCGGCATGTCACACCTCAAAAACTTGTAGTCGTAACCAGAAAGACGATTCGATTCATTTAACACATACGTTTATTTATATATTTATTTACATCGATGACGGCGGTTTACTAGGCAACAGTGCCACGCCAAAAACTGCTCTCCGAGGTATGCTGGAATTTATATAAACTTTTTTGAGCGTCTTGCCATGTGATCACAAGTCTGTAGCCATTGGCTGAAACTATGACTCTGATGTCAGAGGTGACGTATTATTATTACGTAAAGATGCGCTAGGCATTATATTTTTTGAGGGGACGCTGCCCATGCTTTGTTCTTGGAATCAGAAGCGAAAATAGCTCAATCGCGACAACGCCCAAGGCAATTTAGAATTTGAATTGAATATAGGGGCTTTTATGTTATAGAATATCCCCCCCGTCCGAGAAGAGGCTGACCCACAATGCCTGCATTGGAGGACAGACTCACCCGGCCATGTGAGGAAAATGGGCGTCGACCACAAATTTGGAAAAGTTTGAAAAGGAACATATGTTTTAAGTTAATTTAGTATGATGATCACATGACAAGACACTGTACATTTCAATACTGAATACACAAAAATACACTAATGATTTACTAATTTATGAACACAATAAAAGCAAAAAAAAATTATAGTAATTAATGATCAACTATAGAAAATAGTAAATTATGTAACTTTCTTCTTATATTGTTACTTTGAAAAAAAAATTAAATTTAAAAATGTACCCATCATCAACTGAAAATTGCTGAACAAGGCGTTAAAAAATTTGGAATAAGTTAACGAATAATTTTCAATTAAAGTTAAATTGCAAAAAAAATTTTAAAGATCACGTGATAAAACGTCGGTCCACCAAATAACATATTTCTCTGAAACCATAAAAAGAATCAATATCTTGAAGAGAGGAAAAAACTAAATTTAAATTTAAAAATCTACATAACCAGCTGAAAAGAATGAGGTGTAGGTCTGCAGTCCCCACACAACAAAAATCCCAGCAGAAAATCAATTAAGTCTACTGTAAAAATTTTTAAAATTACAAAAAGAATTTACTTGAAACATATATTGTAAATACACATTGTAAAAATACACTTTAAAATATAGTAGTGATCCACTTGGATAACTGACAAAACAACGAAAAAAAAACCCCTATTTAAATGTAAATACAAAACACACACAAAAAAAAATCTCCTATTCTTGTAGAATAACAACATAATTATACAAACGTAATTACGAGATCCTGAAAAAAAAACACAGAAAAGCAGCAAAAAAAATTAAAGTGGATCTCTGGTTTCCTTAATCAATAGAATCAAAAATACACAACATATGAAATTATTAAACACACAATAATAAAATACCTTGGTTTTTAAAAGTATAAAATAGAAATTATCACCACCAATCTATTATAATTAAATGTCAAATTTATCCATTACTTTTAGTAACTTAATTTCAATGTTCAAATTTCAAACTATTATTCTATCAATTGACACAAATAATCAAAATTCTTTTACCAATAGACATCTCAGTTTTATTAAGTTAATCATGAAATCGATAAACTAAAATTAATTTTTCTTTTCTTATATCACATTTTGGTATGAATCCTCGCTGTAAAGTTCCCAAATATTCATCATTTGTATTTAATCTCTCAAAAAAATATCTCTCATTATAATATTCTCTTTTCTATTTATTTATTTTTCTTCATTATTTCTATTTCGAGAATTTTCTGGGGCGGATGAACCAAATATAACATACAATGGTTTTTCAATTCTCCAATTGTGGTTTTTTGGCACCCTAAGTCATGTTATATTTATTTTAACTGTCGACTGAACCTCCAGGAATCTCCTTTACTTTAATTCGTAGAACAACTCGAGGGCTCAAAATCAAATGTAATATGTCAAAGTACTTAAATTATAAAAAATTTTTGATGTCTGGAAATTACTATGTTATCCCTGCAGATATTTTCCAAAATCAAAACCACAGGCATCATATGTTTAAATTTAAAATGTCGCAAAAATTCTAGGTCAAATGAATCAAAACAAGTTTGGCTCTTTTCGTGATCGTGTTTACAAAACTAATGCTGAGCATTCAAATTTATTGCGGAGGCGACCTTCGAAATGTACAACGCGCTCGAAAACGGAAATGATTTACGTTATTATTTTTTCTTTTTCTCCGCGACGATTCAGAACTGCGTGCAAAATTACATACTCATAACATTACTTTACTCATTTAATATTTCAGTTTAACGTAACCAAGGATCATTAATTATCTTAAAACACTAAAATATTCAGTACTAGAAAAAGAACACAGAAATATTATAAAAATTATACAGAAAACACACACTTAATCATTTTATCAAATATAAGTTTCAAAATTTTCTTTAGTGAAATCCAAAATAAAAACAAAACATTCATTTTACTCAATTCAGCTCAATAGTCAAATGAATCTACTGAGAACATGAATTAGTTAATTTCTCTGTTCACAAGCTAAAATGAAAATGTGTCAGTTTAGGTTTATTCATTATTTCAAATTCTAATATTTCCAAAACAAATCTTCTATTTCATTAAATCTGACACATCCATTTAGGGTATAACCACCCCTAAGCATTAACTTTCCATTAACTACTTTCAAGAAATCACGTAAGACTTTATTTTTATACTATGAACAATATACACTTAAAATTCTATCAAAATGTAAATCAAACTTAAACACTTTATCAACTCAAAATATAAACACAAAAATCAAATAAGAGAAACAAAAAAGGTCATCAGTTCTGAAGATCGAAATTTGAACTAAATTATTCAAAAATTTTCTCAATCCCTAATTATTAATTACATAATTTATAAAACGTGCTTACCTGTTGAAGTGGTACTCACAAAAATTCTGTTATTATTATAACTAGTATTATTTAATTATTTTCAAATTACTTCTATGTATTTTTTTTTTCATTAATTTTACCCATTTAATTTCCCCGACACATACAAATTATCTTTTCTTCTTAAAATTTCTTTATCGCTGTGTGCTCCTCTGCCGAAAGTCCTGTACGGTGAACAATGTCCTTTCCGAAGTAAAGTTTTTAACATTTGCAGGAATAACTCTTAGGCAAAGTTTTTTCAATTCGAAAATACAGTTGAGTTATAACTAAGAAAGTTTCTGTCAAATTAACGATCGTAGCATCAATGTTTTCAGAATCATTGTTATCCACGCTGGTTGTATCGAGTGACTCGAAAAATGTCCGTCGATCAGTTCACAGGGGCATCTCCCTCTCGTCGCATGTTACTCGGATAACTGTTGTCAGACACAATATTTTTTTCTTCGGACGGTACTCGCAGTTTGGGAACCACTGATCAGCAGAGTTCATTTCTCCTCCCATCGCAATAGCTGTTTTATCCAAAGATAAATGTTGAAGAGATGATATGGGACTTGAAATATTCCACTCGTAAAAATTGAAATTCGTTTAGATCGGAGCTCCCACAAGTCTGGACTAGGGACGGCGCAGACTGATCTTGTACCCACAATCGTGGGAATCCGTTGGCATCATCTCGCCGGCGTCGAAGGGACGAAACACTAAAGTAATATTTTTTTTTCATTTAACATCCCGCGCAAAACAAAGTTCTTTACCTCCCGCACGACTCTTTGTAACATACCGACCCAGTCCCATGCTAATGGAAACCGGAGTCGGCATGTCACACCTCAAAAACTTGTAGTCGTAACCAGAAAGACGATTCGATTCATTTAACACATACGTTTATTTATATATTTATTTACATCGATGACGGCGGTTTACTAGGCAACAGTGCCACGCCAAAAACTGCTCTCCGAGGTATGCTGGAATTTATATAAACTTTTTTGAGCGTCTTGCCATGTGATCACAAGTCTGTAGCCATTGGCTGAAACTATGACTCTGATGTCAGAGGTGACGTATTATTATTACGTAAAGATGCGCTAGGCATTATATTTTTTGAGGGGACGCTGCCCATGCTTTGTTCTTGGAATCAGAAGCGAAAATAGCTCAATCGCGACAACGCCCAAGGCAATTTAGAATTTGAATTGAATATAGGGGCTTTTATGTTATATATATATATATATAAGGTGATTTTTATTAAACTGACACTACTCAGAGCCACTTATAGCGCGATCTATCAGCCGGAATTCCACCAAAATTGATACAGGAACTAAGGACGACATGGGAAAGAGTTTCCCTGAAAAAAAAATAGTTCCAAAAGTCGACGATGGGGAAGATATGGTGCTATTGTTGTCGGCGCACTCGAGAATTTGCATAAAACGCAAGTAAAATATCCAAATGCAAATTCATAACTACGTAGTCGACAGCGTCGTTAGTATTTTGGGATATAAAGATCGGTGCAGAATCTGTTGTGCCATCGCTTTACAGATGAAAGGGTTATCAATCGCTGTTTGCCACTCGCATGGCCACCTCGCTCCCCGGACCTAACCCATGTGACTTCTTTCTGTGGGGTTATTTAAAGTCCAAGGTGTATCTTGGTGGAGTCTCTAACTTGGCGGCCCTAAAGGACAACATATCCCGGACTGTGATGAGCATTCCTGATGACATGTTACGCTCGGCCTTTCAGAACGTAGTGTTCAGGATGCAACGTGTCGTCCACCAGAATAGTAGACGACACCAGGACGACCACCAGGATGGTGGTCACATTGAAGGAGGGAGAAGTTAATTTGCTGCATAAAGTGGTGTCCGAGTGAGATTTTTTTGTTATTCATTGTCTGCTTATTACAACTTTTTCGGTATTCACCCTTTATCTTTATAGCCCTAAATACTGGCGTTGCTGTCGACTACGTAGTCGTGAATTTGCATTTAGATGTTTTACTTGCGTTTGGTGCAAATTCTCGGGTGCACCGACAACAACAGCGACATATCTTCCCCTATCAGCGACTTTCGGAACTTTTGTTTTACCACGGAAATTCTTTCCCATGTCGTCTTTAGTCCCTCTATAAATTTTGGTCGAATTCCGGTTGATAGATCACGTTACAGATGTCTCTGAGTAGTGTCAGTTTAATAAAAATCACTCTATATATATAATATATATGTAAATATATATAATATATATATATATTCATCTTCAGAATTATGTTGAATTTATTCACCGTAAATACTTGCCATAGAACTCGTAGTAGTTGTTCCCTCCAACGTTCGGCCCCCACTCTAACGACCGTTTGCCAGGGGTTGAATCCTCCTTATTTCAGCTAAACTCGGTGTCTGGGGTTCTTATATTGTGACACTATATTTTTCCTTTGCAATGAAAGAAATAGTTGGCTCTTACAGCAACATCCTGGAGAGAAGAATCGCCAATCTGCAAAAGAGGTAGAAAGATGTTAGTATCACAATAGCTTTTATTGACAGTTGACTCTTAAAGATATAAACATACTTCGTGGAAAATAAGTAGTAGTTTTAAAAAATAATACAGTTTTGCGATATCGTGCACATCACAGATCTATCTATAGGTTAACTCTGATCTGATGGAATCCAAAAGCTTTATAAAGAGATGTACGATCACCTGTAACAGCCGTTCTAGTTTGACACTGAGAATAGAGATTACCTTGCTTAACCCATCAGCGGGCGCGCCCGTGTACAAGGTGCAACATTTCGTAATTTTGAATGGTTTGTTTTTACAAGTAAGGTTTGAATATTCTAAGCAGTTTCTATTTATAGCTACACCCTTTCTTATCCAGGTCTGATTTTCTGACGCTTGCATTCCTTTCCATACATTGTTAGTCAAAATTTAACCTTGGTAAATGAGCGATTATACAGGATTACAATACGATGAAAACAGGAGTTGATGTAGTAGATCAAATGTGCAGCTATTGCTCGGTATTCCGCATATCACGAAGATGGACAATCTCATTGTTTTTTAGATTTTTGGACATAATAGGAATCGATTCGCAAGTTGTCCTTAAACCGGACACTTTTGAAATAAGGCGATGGTGTCCGCATTCTTTGGCCTTTAATTATAAATATATCTTAATATTATCACCATTTTATACCTTGTCATAAAACGCATAATTATTATTTTCAATTTGAAAAAAAAAAGTTTATTACAAAAGGAATAATCAAGGTTGAAACAAACGTTGAACTTTGTGCCACGCGCGCCTGCTGGTGTTCCAAAAATTGGCGCGTCCGCTGAAGGGTTAAACGTCAAAACACGTTCTGTCACTTTGCCAAACTCTGATACGAAATCGAAGACTTCCTGTAAACCGCTCTGAGTCGCTTGGCCCTCCATGGACAATTTGTATATCCGTTTTCTGACCTCTAGAAGACCGTTGGTAAGAAGGGAAAATGGTAAAATCTTGTAACACACTTTAGTATACTTTGGGATTGAGAACAACAGCGTACACCTCATCTACAATCATCTAACGCTCTCAAAAAATCAAATTTCAAAAAGAAGATACTGACAGTCGAAAAAGTTAATAGAAATCTGCAATTTGCACAGCACGCAACATAAATGCAAGATTCTGTAGCAATAATAGAAATCAAAGTATAAAATACAAAGACCAAAAGAACCAAATAAACCAAAAATGACGAGGCAATCTACCGGTCTACAATTATCTATTTATACCTGACGCTGAATTCCAAATCTCTGTAGCATCCGCTCATTTATTTAATTCTTCAGTATAGCCTTTTTCGCATTGCATCGACATAACACGTTATTGGTTTTGAGTATCACGTGGTCACGTGACTGGTTGAACTCCATGACTGGTTAAAACATTTATCGAGCCGGAAACATTGCGAACAAGGCATAGGATGGGTTGAAGCAAAAATCACTTTGACGCCAAACGTTTTGTCCTGACGATCATAGCAATATTTTAGAATTTTTGATTAACCTTTAGCTTACGGGGCCCATTTTTCCTATCCCCTCTATACAACCGGAAATTCCATGCCCCCTCTATAATAACGGCCATTAAGGGAGTTATATATATGTATACACTATGTTCTCAACGGCCAAGAGTAACAAGTCACCAGGAATGTTCATTAAAGTTCGGGATATGTTGTCCTTTAGGGCCGTCAAGTTCGAGACTCCACCAAGATAAACCTTAGACTTTGAATAACCCCACAGAAAAATGTCACATAGGTTACGTCCGGGGAGCGAGGTGGCCATACAATTGGAAAAAAATGACTGATGACCCTTTCTTCTGTAAAAGGATGACGCAACAGATTCTGCACCGATCTCTATAGCCTAAAATACTGGCGCTGCTGTCGACTCCGTAGTCACGAATTTGCATTTTGATGCTTTTCTTGCCTTTTATGGAAATTCTCGGGTACTCCGACATCAAAAGCACCATATCTTCCCCTATCGGCGACTTTTAGAACTATTTTCTTTCGATGGGAACTCTTTCCCATGTCGTTCTTAGTCCCTCTATCAATTTTGGTGGAATTCCGGGCTGATACATCGCGATACAGATGGCTCTGAGTAGTGTCAGTTTTTAAAAAAATCCCCCTATATATTACAGAATTTTCCCACATACGTTTGAAAAATAGTAAAATGAACATTATTTTACCATTGAATTCGTAAAATGAATCTTTTCTTCAAAAAAGCTTCCTGGACGGAGATGTGTATATTATTGTCGGATGTATATTATTTTCGTATTTCCTGCTATGTCGGAA
The DNA here is from genome assembly GCA_907164885.2 of Dolomedes plantarius. NCBI lineage: Eukaryota > Metazoa > Arthropoda > Arachnida > Araneae > Dolomedidae > Dolomedes > Dolomedes plantarius. The sequence continues at coordinate 43,040,764 of OU015500.1, forward strand.
AAGAGGAAACAGCTAAGTAATAATTAGAAAACGGGATGCGAGCTCGAAACCAACGGTTCACAAGAAGGAAAAGCGGAAAAAGGAAGGGGTTTGGAGATCCTGTTCCGTGGAAAGGAAGATCCTGTTCAATGTCGAAGCGGGGTAAGTGTAAATTCACAAATACAACTATAAAACAGATTGAAGTCGGTCCTTCGAGCGTGGTACCTGACATTTTTGAGTAGAAGATTCCCACACCATGCATAGAAAATCACATTTGTGACAGTGCTATTCTATTTCCGAGTTCATGTTATTATTCGTCCCTTGTTGTGTTGAAGCATTTCTGTACTCTCATGGTTATTTAAGGATTCTAATCAAGTCCCAGGTAAATTTTTGATTGTTATTTACATTTAAGGGGATGGTGGACTTTCAAATTGCCAAAAATCGAACAAAAATCGGAATTTTGTGGGATATATTAATATTTTAAAAATATGTAAATATTGGAATGAAACGCATTTAAAATATGTAATAAAAATTGAAATCAAAACTTGGTGGCTTTAGAAAAAGTAAATATTAAAGATTGGTGAAAAAATTATCTTTTAAATGACTTTTTCTCAAAATGCGTAATTTCCAGATTTGCAAATGAATTCCAGATTTTCAGTTCCAGATTTGAAATGAATGCTCCTTGCGTCATAATTTTTCACAAAATTTTATGAAATTTGTAATAAAGACTCCTCTGATACATAAACATAAAGCTATGCATCCATTTCAGGTTTCGACATCATTCAGACTATCAAAGTTTAACTAAGTGTAGAAAAGTACAAAAATTTCCCGAAAATTCAGAGTACAAGCATAAAAATATTTCCTAAAAATGAACTACTCAACGAAAGCGCAAAGTAATACATAACTGCGTTCAAAATATATTTATAATAACTATAATTGCAAAATTAAGGGAGAAAGTTAAAAATTGGATCTCAAGGAGCATTTTAAAAAACATAATAAAAATTTCAATTTTTAAAATATAAGCATATTTAGTTTTTGATATAAATGCTTAACTAAAATAGCTTTGTTTGCATGTTTGTTTTCATTTAGGGAATGTTTAAAAATACATTGTTTTGCTTATAAATTATTATTGAAATTTGAATTTACTTTAAATGTCAAAAAGAGAAAAAAATCATTTTTCCGTTAACCGAAATGGAATTTCAGTTAGATCCTTTTAACACCTTATAAGAGAGTATTTTAGCAACTCTTTACGTACGTACGGTGGTCTTTGATGCCTACTATCCCCCCTCTGAATTTGTCGGTCCCCTCTGAATTTGTCTGAATTCACGATAAGCGATTTCAGTTTGTTTACATCACCACAGGAAAAATACATTTATATGAACCTAATTATAGGACAAAAATTTGATACGAAAGAAAAACTATTTAGGTATCAATCGCATATAATAAAGATTTTTAAAAATGCATGAAATTGTCCCGATCCCTAGTAAGCGAACAGAAGTAAAAACGGTTCCGCAGTGATTACGAACTGTTTCCGGAAGATAATATCGCTTAAAGATATCAAGGATTGATCAGTCGACCATACATAAAATGTTAGTTTTAGCATTTCCGAAAAGTTCCCTTTAAATATAAATACATTGATTGTACAAATATACCGATCAGAGAGCTCAGACATTACAGCGTGAAATTCTGTATCCCCTAACGGATTTATAGTAAAACATGTGGCTTCCGTTCTTTCATTTTTAAACATCTTTAGAAAAAAAGCTAATCCTTTTAACACCTTATAAGCAAGGTATTCATCAACTCTTTACCTACTTGCGGTGGTCTATTTTTGGAGATTTCGTGAAATAGTCTAGACACCACGTATCACTTTGTGTTTCCTTCGGATTTCGATAATTTTTTCTCCTATATATTCATCCCGATCAGCAATTTCTATCTGTGTGCATCAGTACATGAGAAATGTTGGGATACTCCCCACACTCTATCTTCCCAATTTGGAAGTTAAACGTTATGTTTTTCCCGTACAGAGAGTGACGTGCATGCTTCGGGAATGACGTGATGAAACTGTTTCTTTGCGATCGCAAGTTGCGATGTTCGGACGTCATTCCTGAACGCTGGTTGCGATGTTTTAATTTAACATTTCTTTTTCCGGTGTTTATATGTTTTTGTAATATTTGTTATTGTATGTGTAGTAATTTATGTTATTTATTATAAGTGAAGTATTACTTATCGTGACAATTATTTTGATGTTTATTTGGCGTTAATTTTCCTGAATATGCAAATCAGCCAGATACCCACGTGGTTTGAATGTATATAACGTGCTGGCTTTGCTTAGCTCTCGCTGAGGTCAGTCGGAGCATTGTATTAGACCGAATGCTATCGCCAATGCTAAATGTTAGCTCGAGTTTACTTTTGTGATGATAAATAAACCTACGTTTCTTGTTTTTAAACTACTGCTTCTTATTTTATTCCTGCTTCAGCCCACTGCTACATTCTGCTATATATATATATATATTTACCATATCTTTTCTATGGTTTTTAATCAAGTTCAACAAGAAATATATTTATTTTAACATAACTACACGACAAAAAATTTAAGCAAAAGAAATGTGTGTTTGGGAATCCGACGCACATAAAAAATGTAGTTCTAAATGCAGGAAATTGTCCCTATACCTAGAAAGCTTTCGGAAGTAGTAAACAAGAGATTTCCGTTTCCGATATATACATTGCTCAAAAAAATTAGGGAAGCAAGCAAAGAAGTTAAGAAAACCGTTCGAGACAGCCACGTATTGGCATAAAATGGATAGTACACGCATATCAATGCCCAATACAGAAAAAAATGACGTAAAAAATTTGTTATTAAGCTTTAATTCTTTGAAAATATGGAAAAAACATGAAAAGATGATTTAGGGCAACAATTTGGTTACGTGTAAACGATAAAAAAAGTATTGTTAAGAAATGATGCAAGATTTTTAATATGGCGTGTGGTCTCCTCGAACAGCTATGACTGATGCACACCTGTTTTCCATGGATGCGATGATGTTATCGATAAGACTTTGGGGAATACTGTTCCACTCCTCAAGAAGTGCAATCTCTAAGTCTCGGAGAGTAAAAGGAGCCCTGGTCTCGCAGCAATGCGTCGTCCGAGCATATCCCAAACATGCTCGATTGGATTCAGGTCAGGAGAGCACGCTGGCCATTCCATACGCTGTATTGTGACGACTCCTTCTTGGTGCGCTAATTTTTTTGTCCATGAGTGTATATACTATATATAGAGAGAGAAAGAGACACACATAGTGAAACTTCTGTATAACGTCCAGCAAATAGTTCGAAAAATAAGTAGCATTTTAAGAGGTGGCCGTGAGAGAGAGGTTTCTTCCATAACACTGGCTCTATAGAGTCCTTAATCAGTTCTGAACAAAATGTGGCCGATTAGATGGCAAGCCGTCGAATAGGGGTGACTGGCTAGAGAATGTTTACCGTATATATATAGTTTCCTTTCCAATGAGGGAATTAGAATGGATGTATTCAGCTAACTCTATTTATAAGTCTCTATCATTCAAATAAATGTGCAATTAATTACTTATGTAATCCCTCAACAAAAATAAAAGTGAAAATGCATTTATTTTACCTTGTGTGGGGTCAGTTAATTTATTAATATAATTTTATATCTTAGTGGACTGTATTAGAATCCATTAACAAAAATATTTTATGTTTTTGTGTTAGTGCAATTAATCGATCTTCTTAATCCTTTTAATGAAGGTAATACTGGAATGGCTTACCTTTAACATCATCTGAATAATACTTGAATAATAAGTCAACACTAAAAAAAATTACTTAAATGCATGTATCCTTAAGATGAATTTAATATTGACTTCATTCTAACACATAACTGTTGAATCCACGACATACTGAATAATCCTTCGGAATTACGTTTTACAAAATGAATAATTGACTTCAAAATGTCAAAAGCTTGAACAATAATCTCCACAGAATTTTTAACAAAAAGAAATAAATAAACGGAATCGCATCCAACGCAGAGATTTTGAATTCTCACATGACATTGCTTAGAATAGAATATACACCACAAAGGATTAAACATTGTTAGCGATTTTCTTGCATTACGCAGAATCGAGTGTGTAACAACAGAATAATCAACATTTTTATCTTGAAGAAAAAAGTTACATAGTGATGCCATCTATTAACTAGAAACTTAACTAGAATACATATTACAAACGATATAATGAATAAAATGAAGCAATTATTATAATGAATTATTTAAAAATAAAAATAAAAATAGTAAGTCTTTTATGAAGACTGAATGTGGATATTTTTACATTAATTGGCTAATGAATTTTTTTTCTTCCTCTTCAGCTTTGTGAGTTTTTTCCTTTTGAAATTTATCCGAAGATTATTCTGAAAAACCGAAGTCCTCAAAGAGCCATTTACTGTCATCTATCACTCTGTAGCCATAGGCGAGCCTACCGTACTGCACTGGGATGTAAAATTCCAGTGTATGTCCGAATTCTCGGGATGCAAAAACATGTAAGCACAAGGGTATGTATGTTACGAAGGGAAAAATTAAGATAATTCACTTTGTTATTTTAACTTTAGCATAATTTGATGAAGTGATTTAATTTTTATTCGTATTTGATTAACCCTTCAGCGGGCGCGCCTGTGTACAAAGTGCAACATTTTCGTAATTTTGAATGGTTTGTTTTTACATGTAAAGTTTGAATGTTCTAAGCAGTTTCAATTTATAGCTGCACCCTTTCTAATACAGATCTGATTATCTGACCCTTGAATTCCTTTCCATTCATTGTTAGTGGTGATTTAACCGTGGTAAACCAGCGATTATACTGAATTACAATTCGACAAAAGCAGAAGTTGATGTAGTCGATCAAATGTGCAGCTATTACACGGTATCGCGTATATCACGACGATGAACAATCTCTTTATTTTTAGGATTTTGGAGTTAATAGGAATCAATTCGAAATTTGTCCTTATATCCAATAAATCAGAGAGTTTTGAAATAAGGCGATTGTATCTGCATTCTTCTGCCTTTAATTATAAATTTTTCTCAATATTATCACCATTTTATATCTTGTCATAAAACGCATAATTATTATTTTCAATTTGAGAAAAAAAAGTTTATTACAAAATCAAGGAATAATCAAGGTTGAAAGAGACGTTGCACTTTGTGCCACGTGCGCCTGCTGGTAATCCAAAAATATATGCCCCGCTGAAGGGTTAAATGTACAGTATGAATTATTATTTTATTTTCAGAACATTGAAAATAAGTCTTTCCGTTAATAAGAGAAATCACAAAATTTGAAATGCAAAAAAATTATATCCTTAGAATACATTTTTTAAAAATTTTGCTTTAGGAGAAATTGTACGATAAATTTTACACATCGGTTGACATCACAGAACTTTAATTCTAATGTTTTAATAATAGAAACATTTTCTGTCAATATTTTGCTAATTACAGAGTAAAGTATGTCTATTTTAGATGACTGTTCCCTGCATACGAGGGTAGACATTTTAGAAAACAGAGCACAGTCTTTTCGTTTGAACATTTTTAATTTGGTAGTTTAAACGGTGCATTCTAAACAATAATTAATACCTATTTTACAAATAAATTGTTTTTGAAAAATATTATATTAAAATAAAAAGATTTTTCTGGAAATACACAATTTTCATTTTTAAAGATAAAATGCAAGGTAAAAAATAGCCTTTTGCTGATCTGTGAAAAATACCAAGAGGAGACTTTCCCGTAAGGGAGATTTCCGAGGTCAAATAATGTATATCCTAAATCATAAATATTTCGTTTATTGATAAGGGATCAATATTAAATGTTTCACACCATGAAATTTCAAAGAAAAATTATTTGTCTTTCAAAATTTGCTTAATCCTTAATTATGTATCATTTAACTAAGATAAAAGGAATTCATTTAATTTGCTTTAATTAAAGGGTATTTATTTTCTTCAGTTTGAATTCATATTGTGCGTTCCTTCAGTTCGAGAAAAATAAAATTGTTTATATGTATTAAGTATATGTTTATTTTTAAATAAGTTTATTTGCGTTATGTATATGTACAGTAGATATGTAATTTATGCATGTTTAATATATGTATGCTATCTTTTTTCTAGTATGTTTCGGAGCGTCTGGTTTCACAGGAAAATAAGAGATTATTAAGTTTTTAACGGTAATATAATCTCTATGTAAATATTTCATTTGATATAGTGGTGTATTTTAGTTCTGTTATTTTTAATTGAAATTTTCAAAGAAAAAGGTTTTCTGACTAATAACACTGCTAATTTACGGTTCAATATATATATATATATATATATATATATATATATATAAGGGGAGGTTAAATTATATACCGGGTGTTTATAATTTAACTTCCCCAATAAACGGCATCCTACAGCGCAAACGGTTGAACGGAATGCAACGAAATTTCGTATATGGGCTATACATGAGATGCGCTCACGGAATTTCGAAAAAAAAAAATTAGTTCCAAAATGTCCACTAGAGGTCGCCTTTTCGGGAAGAACATGAAATTTAACACAATAAATGACCAAAACGGAATACAGAAACAATATTAACAATCCAGAACAAGAATTATGAATAATAAAATGTAAAACCGCGAAAAGCTGTCAGTTGTAAGAGAAAAATGTCGAGATTTGCATGCTTTGGAAGAAGAGGAAGCTTTATGCAAAACACGTTAGGGTATAAAACGTTTGTAGACGTTGTCATGTTTAAGTCGATGTTTCCGGCTGTACTAATGACGGTCTCTTTAGTTGAACGTGCGTTTTTGGTGAAGCTGTATTACGAAAACTAGGGGAATGCTTCTGCTGCAGTTCGTGAATTTCGTCGTAGGAAGAACCTACGGTGTGGACCAATGTCTACTAAAGGTATCCGGGCCATGATTAAGAGATTTGAAGAGACGGGGAAATTAGGAGTTCAACCTGGAAGAGTCCGTAAACGTTTCACACCGGTACTTGTTGATGCCGACAAAACAGCTGTTGACGCACAGTCACAGACATCAGAGTTTGGAAGAAGTAGCGCGCGTGCAGTTTCTCGACAGACAGCCTATTCTTACAGCACCGTTCAAAAAGTACTCAGAAACATAATGCACTACTTCCCATATAAGATCTGCCATACCCAGGAGCTGCTTGATAGGGACAAGCCACAACGTCTCTCATTCGCAGTCAGTTTTCTCAACAGAATGACTGTTGTTCTGTCATGGCCTTGGAATAATCTGTGAAGCGATGAGGCTCATTTCTACCTCAATGGGACAGTCAACACACAGAATTGTCGCATTTGGGCTAAGGAAATTCCGCGGATCCAGACTGAATTTCCCCTACAGTCTCCAAAGGTCACTGTCTGGTGTGGATTCACGGCGATATTCATCCTTGGGCCATTTCTCTTTGAGGAAATCGGTTAACGTGGGCCTGTCACATGTTCCGTTACAGGCCGTCGGTACCATGACATTCTGCAGACGTTTGTTGTGCGAAACTACAGCAAAGGCGGGTCCTTCCATTGACCATTTTCATGCAGGATGGTACTCCCCACACATATCCATGGGTCCGTGAAGGCGTTATTGCTCCAACACTTTACAGAGGAACGTATTATTAGTCGCTCCTTTCCTAATACATGGGCACCACGTTCGCCGGATCTATCTCCGTGCGATTTCTGGTTACGGGGCTATTTAAAAAGTCTGGTGTATCGTGGAGGTGTTGCGACGTTGAATGACTTAAAGAACTCCATAACGCTTCACGTGCGAAGCCTCACAACTGATCAGTTACGACCTGCTGTTGATCACACTGTCCATCGACTTGAAATTTTGCAGGTGAATGAATGTGGACACGTGGAGCAGCTTTCCCTACATCGTCCTGAACACGATTAACAACTGCTCCTCTTGTGGAATTTCGTCCTAATCTGTTCTTGTTTCTGGAAACTGAACTGTTTTTGTTTCTCCCTCACCTTTACTTAATGTGGTTCCATGACAAGGTGATCAGATACTAGTCAATAAATGTTAATATTGTTTCTGTATTCCGTTTTGGTCGTTTATTGTGTTAAATTTTATGTTTCTCACGAAAAGGCGCCCTCTGGTGGACATTTTGGAACTAATTTTTTTTTTCGAAATTTCGTAAGCGCATTTTGTGTATAGCCCATATACAAAATTTCGTTGCATTCCGTTCACCCGTTTGCGCTGTAGGATGCCGTTTCTAGGGGAAGTTTAGTTATAACCACCCGGTATATATATATATATATATATACACACACACACATATATATATATATATATATATATATTTATATTTCAAATATTATTATATGTGTATGTAAGTGTATTCCTTATTTTTTAGAACACTTCAAAGTTTAGTAAAAAAAATTTTTTATAAAAACCCTGCCATATATGATCTTCAAAATAAAAATCTGAGAAAACTGTACTCTGCTGAATATAATCAGTTTAACCCCTCAGCGGGTGCGCCCGTCTATAAAGTGCAACATTTTCGTAATTTTGAATGGTTTGTTTTTACATGTAAGGTTTAAATGTTCTAAGCAATTTCTATTTATAGCTGCACTCTTTCTAATGCAAATCTGAATTTCTGACCATTGTATTCCTCTCCATTCATTGTTAGTGGTGATTTAACCGTGGTAAACCAGCGATTATACGGGATTACAATACGACAAAAGCAGGAGTTGATGTAGTTGATCAAATTTGCAGCTATTACACGGTATCCCGCATGTCACGAAGATAGACTCTCTCAATGTTTTTAGGTTTTCGGACATAATAGGAATCAATTCTCAAATTGTCCTTAGATCCAATAAACCGGACAGTTTTGAAATAAGGCGATTGTATCTGCATTCTTTATCCTTTAATTATAAATATAACTCAATATTATCAACATTTCATATCTTGCCTTAAAACGCATGAATTATTATTTTCAATTTGAAAAAAAAAGTTTATTACAAAAGAAATAATCAAGGATGAAAGAGATGTTGCACTTTATGCCAATCGAGCCTGCTGGTGTTCCAAAATTTTGGCATGCCCGCTGAAGGGTTAAAAGTTGTTCAAGTATTTGACTACCTGTATAGTTATGAATCTGATTATTGCCAATACATATTTATTTGTGAGGATGCATAGTTTCACTGCGTTATGTAAAACTTAGCTAAAACTGTTATTGGTGTCCAGTATTTGAAAGAATCCATATAGATGTAATAAAATATACAGCTATCTTTAAAGCAGTTGTGTACTAACCTTATTGGATTCGCTCACCTCAATGTTAACTTATGGAGGAAATTTGTCTACTATTTACAGCTTCATAAATGCTGATATTCCAATAAAAATTTTATTTTCAGATTGCCTGAACTTTTCTTCACTTTGAAATAGAATTCATTTTATAAATTTCTTCCACCAAAGGAATTTAAGAGCGTTTAAAACGCACTATACCAGATTTTTTTCCCCGAATAATTTAAGTTTAAAAATATTATTTGCATTTTTCTTTAAAAACGATAAAGGCCTCAAGGTGTCAAATTTCTTTCTCTATTACGGAGTACAATTAAAAATATATATATTTACCCCCTTCCTTCTCACTCCCGTCAAAATTACGGGGTAAGGTTTCGCCTTTTATTTCTCGTGCCCGTGATATTTCCGCGTTGGGGTGTTTAAAAGTAACGCACCGAAAATATAAAAACAATTCATTTCATTTATCCTGAAATTTTTTTATTTCTTATTTTATACACCAGATGGCAGCACCAGACTATTTATAATGTAATTGGGGATGGGGTTTTTTTTAATTAGATGTGGCAGATCAAAAAATAAATGGAATCCTCTGGAAAAAATAGGCACTTTTATTACCATTTTCTTGAAAATTATGCGATCGTTAAGGGGTTAAATCCAAGTCGGCAATCCTTGGACAAATGTTCTCCATAGATTGTGAGCGAATCCAATAGGGTTAGTATATAGCAGCCTCAACAAACATACCCATATAAACAACTAACTCGAAGTATTTTTGCAATATTATTTCATTTTTTTGTGTACATACATTTTTCACAATCTTCAATTGTGAAATATATATATATATATATATATTTCACAATCTTCTATTGAAATTTTGTAGTTACATAGTACACATTAAATATATATATATATTTTTTTTTTTTTGAAAAGACATCAATCAGAGACCATTTAAAATTATTAACAAATTGTTTTAACAGGTAAACGTAAGATATAGTCATCAATTCACTTTCAAAAACTCAGTTGGCATCTAAGTACAATTAATAAACTGTTTTAAATAAGATTAAACTTGGCTGTCTTTTGATACATAAAAAAGTAACAAAGAAAATATTACTAATGATCTTTGTTAGAGTACGTTATGAATTATCGTAATTTTGCTGAATTTTATCACATGTCTTTAAAAAGATCTGTTAGATTTAGAGATAAACAGTAAATTTTAAGAAAAGATGGGAATACTTAAAAATGTCGTTTATACTTTCCATATGTAGTTAATCTTACCAAGATTGTGGAAATTGGAAATTGTTTATATTTTCAACAATCTATATATATATATATATATATATATATATATATATATATATATATATATATATATATATATATATATATATATATATATATATATATATATATATATATATATATATACATATATATATATATGTATATATATATATATATATATATATATATATATATATATATATATATATATATATATATATATATATATATATATATATATAAATATATACATATATGTGTGTGTATGTGTGTGTGTAAGTAATAATAAGTGGAGTAAGCTCGGGGTGTAGTCGTAAATAAGCAAATGGAAACTGTGGCGGGGCGAAACAATGGCTGGGAGCTTCAAACATTTCGGATCCATAATGTGTAGTCGAAGTAGCGAGTGGCGAGGTAGATGGAGAGGACAATAAAACACCTCGGATTCATATCAGGAAAAAGGCAGCTGGTTCATACATAGTCTTTATTTCCGACACTGTTCCGTAGAACATCAATTAGATTTATTCAAACACATCGCGCGACGCTGGACGGGGACGGGGACCCGGCCCCGCCCGTACATTTTGACAGCAAGGAACTTACATTCTTACTCATTGAGAGCAGACACCCAAAAAGCTACGGAATTATTGAGAAAAGCGCGGATTTTCAGGCTCGCGGAACTTTAATTGGTTAAAAACTGACACATGACTATAAGGCGTCATATGGTGTGATCAGTGGAAAGTTCTCCAATCTTATATAACAGTTATATAACAGGGTAGCGCGTGCCTTAGGGGAAAAACTAATAGATTATTTGGGTTGGATTTGAGGGATAATGCTTTATTGGAAAAGGGTGAAAGAATTTAGATTGGCGTTTTAATAATAAAAAGGTGGGAAATTTATTTCATATATATATATATATATATATATATATATATATATATATCTTACTATTAACAGCTGAAGGTAAGCAAATGTATGTTAGTGAGGAGACACGGGTACGGGCTAATCTCGCCAACTGAGCATAGCAGCATATCGTGACTGGTACCGATGGACGCGGACGGACGGGACGCGTGCACTGATACCAATTCACAACGTTCAAAACTTTAAACTTTTTTAATTATTAAATTAAAACCACCGAACTAAAAAGAAGCGGACAACAGAAACAACTGACATTCCGGATGGGCCAGCTCCTTTACGGTTCGCAAATTTGCATTATTTTCATACATGCAAAATTCCACTTTTCCATCCACCAATCGAATTTTTTTTTTATTTCAATGTGTTCTACAACTCTTCATCTTTAAGGATATGCACATTTTTAAAAAGTTTAAAATGTTTTTCACTGCAAACGAAGTTTTTTCCCCAAAGCAGTTTTCCGAATTTCACGAAATCGACAATTTTGATGGACAAATATTTTGGTTTTCTGCACCTATTAATGTAAATTTTACGATTTATCGGCATTTTCTACATGTTCAGCTTCCAAAATATACCAAATATATTTAATAAAAAATTTTATCATTCTAAAAAAGCGTACTTACAAAACTCACTTTTGAAATTTCCAGCGCTGATCGCCATTGTATCTTAATGTAACTGAATGCCGAATTCGTAATTTTTCGACTTATTATTTTACTCACTAATAATTCCATCAAGTTCGTGAAATTTATTTCTAATTATCTTCCGCTTTCTAGGAATCTTCCGCCACCAATTTTGAATTCATCAGAACTGTCTTTCTATTTTTTTAAGCACTTTTCCCTAACCATGAGGTTTAATATTTACATTCGGCCATGTTGCCAAAAGGGAAAATAATTAGAAATAATTTTAGTTTTAGGAAATGAGATGTTAAAACCTTTAGAATTTTTTCTAATTGAATGAACTTCTATTTTGTTTAAAAAGCAAAATTTTTAAAAACGGAAATTTGAAAGAATTATTTCAAAAGACAAAAACCGAAATTTGAAAAAGAGAATTTTAAATAATTATTTCGTTTTTAAAAATTCTAATATATTTTTTAAAGTGATGAAACAGTTTTTATCTTTAAGAAATTAAACCATTTCATTTTAAATCGAAAAGCAACACATCGGGTTGCCACTCAGCTAGTATATATATATATATATATATATATATATATATATATATTCAATCACGTGTGTGTTTGTGCCCAAGAAAAAACATTTAAAATTTTACTCACGTTCTGTTACATTTATGCGTACGAAATTTGTGATCATTTACAAACACCCTGTTCTAATAATGGTAATACTTTAGCTAACAACATATCCATGTTCAATTTTGATAGCGGCATTCTTCATTATCTGGAAATCCTTTCAAGGAATAGATTTTCTATAATCCTTAAAAACATTCTTTCTATACATGTACTAGTTGTTTCGATTGAGCTACCCTTAATGTCCATCATATTCACATTTTACAGTTGATATTAGAATAGTTAGTTTCATGAAACATGCAATCTTTCTTAATACCAGTGGTTGAGTGCTTTCGAAGATAATGAACCACTACAACCATCGAATATGAAACCAAATTTTGCCAAACTGTTAATAATCAAAGAATCTGATTTGATAAAAATTGGCACTTTGGCGTGCGGTGCCTTTTGTATTGTGTATAAGGTAAGTTTCTCTATGCACTCATATTTGCACTTCTTGTTTATAGAGCAGAAAATTCCTCGTTCTTGTATAGTCGTGTAATCATATATATATATATATATATATATATATATATATATATATATATATATATATATATATATATATATATATATATATATATATATAAACAGAGTGTCCATAATTAAACGTCCCTACTTTACAGTTGTCTACAGTTGAAACTATTGTTCAGAAAGTTATGAAATTTTGAGTAGAACATATTGAAGGGATGGCAATTTGCTTGAGTGAATAAAAAAATTAGTTTAAAATTTCACCACCAGAGGGCGTTTTTAAAATTAATTACACATTTACGACTGAATTAAATTTTAGAATTAATTACACATTTACGACTGGTTCTTATTGGGGACCAGACTAGCCTGGACATCTTAGATCTTCTTGACCGGCTTTCATCTGGACACACTATTCATTTCCAGTGGATCCCTTCCCATGTTGGGATCGACGGTAATGAAAGGGCCGACTTTTTAGCCAGGACTGCGATTGAGGAGTACGTGAGTCCTTGTGAGGCACTTACTTTTAGAGAGATTTACTCCCTCATGAAGATCAAACAAAACCATCTTTGGAGAACTCCTCCTTGCCACCCATGGTACTTTGGAAGAAGTCCGGGTGGGTCTTTTCAGATCAAGCCCAGAAAGTACCAAACGGCCTTCACGCGCTTCATGAGTGGTCATATAAAAGCACTCACTTTTCGGCAGGGACAGAAGATCTTCCCGTTGTGCCACTGGTGCTCTGCCGACATGGCCTCCCCTGCCCATATTTTAAATTGTTTGGGTTTTACTAAGGACGAGGTCCTTCTGGACCCTCTACTGATTTTAGACTTTTTGGAAATTTTCGGTTTTATGGAGATTGTCTAGCCTTGCTAGACAATCTGGGATTAGTAAAAAAAAATAAAAATAAAAATAAACGACTGGTTCTTTACTTAAGATTTCGCCCTCTTTTTATCCATAGGTCACCCTAACACAATAACTCATACTCATTAAATTTTACAATCTTTGACTGCAAAGGTGATCGGAAACTTGTCCGATAACTAATTTTCGGACAAAAGATTTGAAGGAACGAAGAAGAAACAAATAATGCAAATTAATTTTTGTCGACGTAGAGCAGGAGCTGTTATAAAACCTAGATACTTTCATGGAGATTTCGTTTTCAGCGTGCTTGCTATTGCTAATCAGAATGTCATCGTTACGATTACCAGATCGAGCTTTGTTAGTAAAATTGTTTTACCAAAACAATAATTCAGCACTAATTGCTCTACAAAAATTTCGGACTTGGAAGAGGATACGAAAAGGTCCATTGACTGTTAAACGTCTGCGATTAATAGTGGCCAAATTTGAAGAAACTGGTTCTTTTAACATTCGTTCTGGAAGAGGAAGAAAACCCGTTTCCGCAGAAGCTGTAGAGAAGGTTGCGCCTCAGGTGGAAGAGGACAAAGCTTACAACGAATAGGCTAATACCAGTATCTGTCGTGTGGCAGAAGCATTGGATCTGCCCCGTTCAACTGTCCAGAAGGTCATGCGGAATATCCTCCGGTATTATCCGTACAAGCTTCAATTTGTGCAGAGGTTGCTTACACATGATTTCGAGACTCGACAGCGGTTCTCACTTCAGTTTCTTGCTCGCTTTGATGTTGATGCATAATGGCCTTGGAATATCCCCTGGACAGACGAAGCACACTTTTATTTGGACGGTTCGTTGAATACTCACAACTGCCGAATTTGGGAACCAGAAAATCCGCGTTTTAGATGTTCCGATGCATTTACCGAAAGTAACCGTGTTGTGTGGATTTTCTGCATTTTTTATTCTCGGCCCGTATTTCTTCGAGGAATCAAGTCCCAGAAGTCCAGTCACAGGCTCGGTCACCGGGGAGCGATATGCATCCTTGTTACTGAATAAAATTGTTCAGGATCTGCAATCCCGTCAGTACCTTTCACGCACAATTTTTATGCAAGATGGAGCTCCTCCACACATTAGACTTCGTGTTAAAAATGTTCTCAAAAATCACTTTACAGAAGAACGTGTCATCAGCCGCCACTTTCATAATGTGTGGCCTCCCCGATCCCCAGACCTCAACCCATGCGACTTTTGGCTTTGGGGGCATGTGAAACATCTAGTAAGTCTTGATAAACCAAGAACTATACCTGATCTGAAAGACAGCATTTCACGACATGTTCTCGGCATTTCCCCGGACACACTGCGGTCAACTGTAGAACATGCTATCATACGATTTCAAATGGTAGCTGAAAATGATGGCCGTCATGTTGAACATGTCTTGTTGTAATAATTTTTTTTAACTATAGTAAATGTTGGCTAAATTGCAACTCATCATAAACGCCCTCTGGTGGTGAAATTTTGAACTATTTTTTTTATTTGCTCAAACAAATTCCCATCCCTTTAATATGTCCCACACAAAATTTCATAACTTTCTGAACAATAGTTTCGACTGTAGACAACTTTAAATTAGGGACGTTTAATTATGGACACCCTGTATATATATATATATCAGCGTTTCTTAAACTATGGGTCGCGACCCCAAATGGGGGACTCAAAGCGAAGTTTTGTGTTCGCAAACCATACGTCACATAACATCCTGACATTTTACAATGAACTCTCCTGTGGTCAGATTTATTACAAACTCATCAGTTTTCGGATTCGCTTTTATGGCCTTATATGGTTACAATTTAGAAGTCTAATTATTCCCCATGGTTATTTTTAGCTCAAACTGGGAACGCGCTTGGGAGTAAATATAAAAATTTCGGAAAGCTTAACAGGGGTTAATAAAATTAGAAATTAATCCGTCAAGCTAAGTTAGGGAGGGAGTTTTATAACGTTAGGGACTGAGGGGGGACATCTTTTGGTATAACGTATATATATATGTGTGTGTGTGTGTGTACTACGACGATATATATTGAAAAAATATGGCATTACACAGTTTACTTGAATTTGGTATGGTTATTATGTTATAAATGCTATTTATATTGTCGATATTATACATGTTAATTTTACGTTATTATAATATCGTTTTTATTATTATTTGTTGTCATTTATATAAATTGCTTCGATGAACATCTTCGTATTCTGTAATTATATCAAAAAAATAACTTTATATGTACTTTTATAAATACTTATGTGAATTTCTTCTCTCTTTGCAGGGTCTTTGGGTACTTGAAGGAGAGTACAAGAATATTCCGGTGATTATCAAAATTCTCCGAGATGGAAGCTCTCCAAATAAGAATAAAGAAATAACAGAAGTAGGAAAAATTATTTACTGTACAAGCCACGATATTTGTTGAAAGCAGTGCGGCAGTTGATCTCAGAGAACTTTATTCCCCAGTTGGGCAATTAGAAATTTTTCTTTTAATATATTTTTAGTTACACATCAATAAAAACATAATTTAAATTCTTATATTGGTAGATATTTAAGATTAAAGGTCCTTATTTTTGCGTTCGAGTTCACATTGCAAGAATTTTCAAGTTATGACTGTTAGCGTTTGGCTTGAGGAAAATGCATATAAGGCTTGTGTGTGTATATTAATTGTTTTTATATTATTACTAGCTCAATATCCGTGCTTCGCTACGGAGTACATTTTAGGATCATTGCAAATAATGAAAAAATAATGAAATTGCTGTTTAAAGGATTTCCTTATAAAGAACATTTTTTGTTTCTTCATTATGCGAAACTAATATTACAGGGCTCGTCCGCGAACTTACGCGTGAGCAAGCTACGTGAAACTGACCGTGGGAGAAACATTTTTTTTAATCTCGGCCAGCGTATTTTAAAGTTTGACCTTGAGACTTATTTATCGTCATGGAGAAGCATACTTTGAGGGAAAATTGCAGTCTTGAAGGGGAGGTCAATGGGTATTAGAGGAATGCATGGCACGAACACCTTTTCTCCCTGAGCACACCTGGTTCAAATAATGTCTTAATTAAATTTTTATGCAGGGCTTTGACTTGTAGTCTAGTGCCATTACACAATTTCGGTGGTTTTAAATTTCGAAGGAACATTACGGGTGTGCTCTTCCGCAAAGAGAGCTTATGGTATGGAAGACCCGTAGGTTTCAGGGAATTTAAAAACTCTACCGGATAGTTAATGGCATCATCTGAATTACAGACAGTGTCTATGGACTGTCAAAATTTCAGCCCTTTAGGTCCAGCGGTTTGGTCTGTGCGAGGTCTGTCAGTCAGTCACGGGACTGTTTTATATATAGGTTTAATTTAATATACATAAAACATACTAATTCGAATTAAATTCTTAAACTTCCATCTCAATTAGTATAGTTTTTAAATTTTATCTTTTACTCTATTTTAATATATTATTTTTTGTCAATTTATTTCGTTGCTATGCACGTGACGCAAAATTAATTTAAAGTATCAAGAAAGAAAAGAATCCACGTAAACTAAACAGTAATAGTAAAAACCACGTAAATTAACGTATTAACCACAGCATTTAATAAATTAAATTCTAAAAATGAATCTTTAAAAATTCAGCAAAAATCAGAAAATGGAGGTATAGATTCGAAAAAGATTTCATTTTAAAGAAATTTTTAATATCTTTTTCATGATATAAATTTTATAACCCAAAGATTATAATTTTAAATGCAAACTTAAAAAAAAGTTACAAAAACAGCTTAAAAATTAATTTAAAAAAATTTAAGAATAATTTTTCAAAAATCTTTCTCAGTGCACCCCTACACTATAAGAAGAATCGCCATGCAAAATTTCAGCCCTTTAGGTCCAGCGGTTTGGTCTGTGCGTTATCTGTCAGTCACTCAGTCTGTCACGAAAATGTTATATATATATAGATTATTTGAGATGACAACACTTCTCTGGTGTTATGTTCTGGTATGTCCTAACCGCTCGGGAGGACACATCTTCCTTCTGCACGAGATTAAATGAATAATAACTAAACAGGTAGAATATGTAACTATTTTTATCTTTGAGAATTTTTGTTCTTTAACTTTTGGTAGTCCGGATTCTAGAGAAAAATTCTTAGAAAACTCGGGAATTTAAAAAAAAAATTTTAAAAGTGGTATTTTTATTTCAATGTGTCTAATGGAATGAACTGACAATTCGGCTGTCTTGTTGTGCATTTTTTTATTTAAATTTTTAAATTAAATAAGCCCTGGAAAAGATTGGAACTTTAACTGAACTGTCTTATATTTCAGCCTGTCACTCTATGTTTGCATTTATGAGAAATTACAACTTATATAATATAAATACTGTGGTTTGTTTTTAATTAATTGAGTTTTGTAACACACATTATCTATTCACTGTATATAAGATAATTCCCCCATATCTGTAACGTTTTTATATGGTATGTTAGCACGATAATCATACACACACACACACACAGAACAATTGATCATTTACGTAATAACACATATAATAATGCATATAAACATACATATAATATATGTATATTTAGTGACAATTTTTCAATACAATTAATATTGAATTTTAAAACCCTTCCTGCTACAGTAGATGGACTTTTTGAACGGCTTTTTACTTTTTTGAGCTGAAATGAGATAATTTCATTCAATTCGATAAAATTGCATATGCGGAGGATTATGAAACTGGGATGTTATCAAGAGAAAATGCTCACGATAATCATACACAAACACTACACAATTGATCATAAACGTAATAACACATATAATGATGCATATAATACATATCATATATGTATATTTAGTGAAAATTTTTCAATACAATTAAAATATTGAATTTTGAAACAATTCCTGCTACAGTAGATGGACTTTATGAACGGCCTTTTACTTTTATTGAGCTGACATGAGCCAATTGCATTCAATTCGATAAAATTTCATATGCGTAGGATTATGAAACTGGGATTTTATCAAGAGAAAATGCGCACGATAATCATACAAACACACAACACAATTGATCATATACGTAATAACACATATAATGATGCAAATAAACATACATAAATTATATGTATACAGCTGAAGTGTATACTAGCTGTGAATATGTATACCAGCTGAGTGGCAACCCGATGTGTTGCTTTTTTTGATTTAAAATGGAATGGCTTTATGTCTTAAAGATTAAAAACTGTTTATTCCCTTTTAAAAATATATTAGATTTTTAAAAAAAATAATTATTTAAAATTTCCTTTTTCAAATTTTGCATTTTAAACAAAAAAGCTCATTCAATTACAAAAAAAATTCTAAAGGCTTTAACTTCTCCTTTCCTAAAACTAAAATTATTTCTGGTACTTCAAATATGTTCTTGTGGATTTCAATTATGTTCTTGCACCCGACGGCGGCTGGTTTCGAACCCGGGACCTTAGGATTAGACGTCAGGAACGATACCTCTGAGCCACCGTTACTTCGGTGAACGGAACTTTGAGAAACGGAAAGGAGCTGGCCCACCCGGAATGTCAACTTTTTCTGCTGTCCTCTTCTATTGAGTTCGGCAGTTTTAATTGAATAATTATAAAAGTTTAAATTTTTGAAAGTTGAGGATAGCATCAGTGCACGCGCCTCGGCCGTCCGCGTATATCGGTACCAGTCGCGATATCCTGCTATGCTCGGTTCGCGAGATTAGCCCGTCCCCGTGTCTGCTAACTAACAAACTAACATTTGTTTACCTTCAGCTGTTAATAGTAAGATTTAGTGAAAAATTTTCAATACAATTCAAATATTGCCTTTTTACGCCTTTTTTTGCGGCCCGCGAAGACTTCTAGGAAAATAATTTGCAGCATCAATTTACATATTCTTAGTTAACGAAAAATGTTTTTGTAAAAATCTTTATTGTTTTCAAATGCTGTTCATTTGCAAAAAACATTGATTTTCCTCGAATTCCATGAAAAGTAGGGTGTCTACTCATGTTCTATTTCATACCCCCCCACTTCTAATTTGACTTTTTTGTGTGTGTATGTGTAATTTAACGAAAGTTTGCCAGTTATAATCAAGGTCGTTGTTGGAGGTTCATCCTCTAATTTTTAAAAATTTCATAGTACATACTATATACACAAATCCTCCAAATCCCCCTCCCTCGAGAAAAAATGTCCTGGGTATGGTCCTGATTAAATTGCGGCCCGCCACTAGACAGATGTTTTCGATTGCGGCCCTTGGACACTTGTAAGTTGGAAACCCCTGATATATATACACTCATGGACAAAAAAATTAGCGCATCAAGAAGGAGTCGTCAAAATGAAACGAAATTTTACATACGTAATGACTGCTTTGATATAAGTAAATGATAAGAAAATCAAAGAAAAAGGATAATTTATTTCAGAGAAAAAGGCAAAAGAACGGAGGAGTTAATACTCCGTTGGACCCCCTCTAGCGCGAATGCACGATGCGATACGATCGGGCATTGAGTCATACAAGTTCTGTATGATGTCTTGAGACATTTCGTTCCATATTTGCTGTAACCTTGCCTCTAGTTCATTCAAACTCGTGGGATGCCCAACTCGTCGTCCCAAATGATCCCAGATATGCTCGATTGGAGACAAATCTGGGGATCGGGCACGCCAAGGAAGGGTAGTAACAGTGCGGAGACAGTCTTGTGACACCCTTGCCGTATGAGGCCGAGCATTGTCTTGTTGAAAAATGGCTCCTGGGTTGAAAAATGGCTCCATGAGTGGCAACACATGTGGTTGCAGGATTTCATGAACATGCCACTGGGCTGTCATGGTGCCACGGAACAATACTAGGGGTGACCGTGTATTGTAGGCAATGGCACCCCATACCATCACACCAGCTGTGGGAGCGATGTGTCGCTGTACAGCATAGGCAGGATTGAAGCGTTCACCACGGGCTCTCCACACATGAACACGATTGTCATCACTGCCGAGATTGAATCTGGATTCGTCGCTAAAGTCGACCTGGTTCCATTCCGCTGCAGTCCGGTTTCCTCGTGCGCGGCAAAACTCCAAACGGAGGCGTCGATGAGTGGACGTCTAGGGCAGCACACGTAATGGGCGCCGCGATACCAACTGTCCTTCAGCCAGGCGCCTCCGTATGGTTCGAGAAGACACAGAGGCCCCTAGTGAAGGTGCTACCTGTGCCTAGATGGCGGCCGATGAAGCAGTTGGCTGTACGCGTGCATTTCTTACGATGTGGCGGTCTTCTCGACGACTGGTCTGTCGACGGCGTCCTGAGCATGGTCTTCGTGTACATGACATCTCTCGGGTCCACTGGTCCCAACACCTCCTCACAACACAATCAGAGCGGCCTAATTGACGAGCTACTCGCCTAGCTGACCACCCAAATTCCATCATCCCGACGATTCTCCCTCTCTCAAACTGCGACAACTGCTTATATTGTCTTCGAACACGGCGTAATGGCATGTCTATCTCAGCTCTTCCTTTGTAAATGATTCAGCACACTCAAACAAGCTTTGGTTACGCGTTTTATACTCCACAGAGTACGATGTTCAACGCCCTCTACAGGCTATACGTAATGCGCAATCACGCTGCATTTCTAATCATTTGCATATCTCCCCGACATGTACCTTCATTGCAAGTTTCGTTACGATCCCGCAATTATTTCTTGGTGCGCTAATTTTTTTGTCCATGAGTGTATATACAGTAAGACTTCCCGTCTCAATCTTTTTTTGTCGTACTTCACGGGCCCCACCAATACACTGTTGTGCTTCACTATACAGCTTTTGTTACCTAAGCATCAAGGACCCGGGACTCATAAACAATCTCTGGCTCTAAGACAATCACGTTTTACTATACATACACCACAACACAAACACAGGATATTAAAGACAATTAATATTTATAACACTCTCTTTACTATTCTAAAATTCCCTCTTTGGCATTCATAAAGCATACACATTTGACGCGCCTGTGATAGCTATATCCCCTCTCTCTAGAACAGTGGTTCCCAACCGATTGTCCGCGAGAGCCTCGGGAGTCGTGCGGCACCACATGCAAAAAAAATTGCCAAATAAATGGGGATTTTGAAAGCAATTTTCATTCAACAAGATGTGCGGAATACATCCGATGACTATCAGGTGTTTAATTAAAATTTGTTAAAAGTTTAACATAATTATTTTATTAGTATTTGAATATGATACGTTAGAATGTAAGTACGTTAATCCTGTATATCATACGTTAGAATGTAAGTACGTTAATCCTGTATATCATACGTTAGAATGTAAGTACGTTAATCCTGTATATCATACGTTAGAATGTAAGTACATTAATCCTGTATATCATTTGTCTGAGGGATATTCTATACCCCATGCCCTCTCAAGTTGGTACCCCTTGAGAGAAGGTACCCCTCTCAAGTTGGTAGGGTGGGGTCCGCATATGGTTGGGTTTCTGGGTTAGTGGTCCGCAAACTTCTACCGGTTGGGAACCACTGCTCTAAAATTATAGATTCGGAATTCCGTTTCGGAAATTTTCGAGAATCTAGACATTCTTTAAGAATTATTATACTTGAAAAATAACCTGTTTTAATCAATAGATAACTATATACTGATACAGAAAATATTGTGCGATATGAAAAAAGAAAATATTGGGTTCTTTTATATTTGATTTTTACTTCATCTTTTAATTGTTTAGAAAAAGAAGTTACATATATCAATGCATATTTTTATTTAAATATATGTTATTACATACATATTCAATTGCGTTCTGTGTGAAAGATTATCGCATTACAACGCAACATAAAAACGTTACAGATTTGAGTGGATTACTTTACAAATATAGATTATAAAAAGGATAATACAAAAGAAAATTTATCAGATATCCCCCTCAGAATAGTTTATATGTACGGTATAATCAGTATCAAATTCAAAGTTAGAGTGACTAACTGGAAATGAAAGTTTAAATCAAGTTCCAACGCTGAATACTTTTTACATTATTTCAAATGTTTAATAAAATAACTGCCACAAGACAATCCTGTTTATTCATTTCATAAGAAACCTTCTAATAAAATTACAATTTGCCGAAAATTTTATAATCCCCAATTTTTTAAGAATTTTTCTCGAGAATCGGGAATCCCACAATATTTAAAAACAATAATTTTCTAGTATCGGAGTTCGAGATTTTCTCGTAAATCTCAAGACTTTTCCTGACAGGGTTCTCCGGCAAAATCACTATCTGTTGGCTATTTTATCTATGATATTAAAAGTATGAGTAATCTTTTTCACCGAAGTGAAAAATATTAATTCATTGCTATTTAAAGATAAATTGCGAAAAGATTTACTGTTCAATGTTACAATCGTTATTCAGTAGTATAATACAGCTGTTTATTAGCTGATTCTCAAAGAGTATTCATTAATCTATTAACCAGAGTTTACATCAGGCCAACTAATACCACAGTGTATTTAAAAATAAAACTTATTATTATTTTTATCGAGACAAATTCTTTTTTCTTCATAAGAAACCTGTTCTTATATTTTGAATTTCTTCGATCTTCGTTTTTATCAGTGTGATAACTGCTTTACGAGGACAATATTTTTATTTTTAGGGAAATTACAAAGAAGAAGCGTATGATTCACAGAGACTTAGCTTTACGAAAAATTTTATGTAAGTACATTTCTCAAGATCTCGAGCACTTAATATATATATATATATATATATATATATATATATATATATATATATATATACTACCCTACAATAATGGACCTGACAGCAAGATGTGACGGTATAACGGAAAGAATACATGCTTTAATAGGGGGATGGTCCCCCACGTGCTGCAATTACACTAGCAACACTTCTGGGCATACTTTCAACAATGTTTTGATATATAGCTATGTGTATTTCAGTCCATTCCTGCTGCAAGAATGTCGACACCTCAGCCGCATATTTCGGACGTAGTGCCCTGTTCGTAGTTCCCTATATACATATATACACTGAAGTGCGACTGAATTAGGGATAGCAAAGCCTATGCAAATTGTGTAGCGCTGCGCATCATGTATGCGCAAGTGCGGGGGCTGTGGTAACTGCATATATAGCGCGTACTGTGGTTGTTCTGAATCAGTTGTTCGAATTGACAGTATGGGTAAACTGCCTGATTTAGACGCCTTCGATCGCGGACAAATCGTAGGTGCGCGACGCATGGGCCATTCAATTTCCGAAATCCTCAGACAGCTAGGATTTTCAAGGTCGACAGTGTCAAGAGTATACCAAGAATACATGGATGGTGAAAAAAAAACTAGCGATCGGGCAAACTGAAAAGGACAATTAGCCTTGACAGTGCGTGGTGAGAGACGGCTCAGGCGTATTGTACGTAGCCAGAGAAGCCAAACATTAGCTCAAATTACGACCCAGTTTAATGACGGTGCCAGTCGTACAGTCAGTAAACGGACTGTGCAACGCTCGCTTCACCGTATGGGTTTCGGGAGCCGTCGACCTACGAGAGCACCATTGCTCTATACTCGCCATCGGGCTGCACGTCTTGCCTGGGCAAGAGAGCACAGAGACTGGAGTGTAGAGGACTGGAAACGAGTTGCATGGAGTGATGAGTCTCGATTCCGACTACTTAACGCCGACGGGAGTCTGAGAATATGGCGTCAGGCTCATGAAGCCATGGATCCTGCATGCCTGGCTGGAACTGTACAAGAGCATGGTGGCTCAATCATGGTCTGGGGTGTTTTTTCGTGCCACAGTTTGGGATCTTTGGTGCGTGTACCAACCTCCCTCAATACAATTCGGTACGTAGAGTTGCTGGGTGATCACCTCCATCCGTTTATGCTGTTCTGTTATCCGCACGGTAATGGAGTTTTCCAGCAAGACAACTGTACCTCTCACAAGTCCCGGTTGGCTACTGGCTGGTTGGATGAGCATTCCTCTGACTTCTCTGTCATGAATTGGCCACCTAGAAGCCCAGACTTAAATCCTATTGAGCATCTTTGGGATGTTTTGGAACAAGGCGTGAAAGGCCATCACACAGCACCAAAGAACCTTACTGAATTATGGACAGCTTTAGCCAATATTTGGCAAGCCATTCCCGTGGAACGTTTCCAGAAACTTGTTGAATCTATGCCTCGTCGTGTGGCAGCCGTTATCAAGGCCAGAGGAGGCCCAACTCGTTACTAGGTAGGTATCCCTAATTCAGTGGCACTTCAGTGTATATACATATATATATATATATATATATATATATATATATACATATATTTATATATATACATACACACACACACACACACACACATATATATATATATATATATATATATACAGTCACTTAAGACTAGGACGATATTCAACAGATGTCCCCAGATTTGAGACAGACACAATAAGAAGCCCATACAAAGTAATATACGCAGGGACTATTCACACACATTAGCTGAAATTCGAATGAGAAGCGAAAAAATTAAAAATTTGGACCCGAGATCAGCATGCTTATATATCCCTGGTGATATTCTCGATAGTTCAAGAAATGGAAAATTCCAGAACTCGATATTCACGCCACCTAGATGAAATCTCATTTGATTCGCCAGACAAATAAAAAGTCGCCAAATAGCGTCAAATATTTCGTTAACCTCGACAAAATATTCGAAAATTTCGAAAAAGGCTCACTTATTGCAGTCAACGGTCACAGATAGAAATAAAAGTATTTAACACAAAATAAAAATAATTTAAGGAGAAATAATTAATATTTGCAAACTTCTGGAATTATTTACTTTCTTTTACAGTAATAAGTATATACATATCTATCTAACTGTCTATCTATCTAACTGTCTATCTATCTATCTATATATCTATATCTATATCTATATCTATCTATCTATCTATATATCTTATATATATATTTCTTCTGTCCGTGTGTATGTAACTGAACTCCTCCTAAACGACTGGACTGATTTTTATGAAATTTTGTGTGTGCAATTTAGTTGATTCGAGAATGGTTTAGATTCACAATTTGATCCGATAGAATATGTTTTTATATTTTTAATTAATTAATAAAAAACCAACAATTTATAAGGGGGTGCGTCCGGTAAATGGAAGCTTTTACAGTTTGTGAAATCACCCCTCTAGATAATGGCGTCCACGTTAGGTTTAGTTAGCAAACAGCGAGCGAAAAAATAAAAATAAATAAAATCAAAAAGTTTCAAGTCATGTATTAAACCAGAATAATAAATGAAAATAATAATCTTTCAAGTCAGATTTTATACTCTAAAATGGATCAGATCCAACGGCATATTGATACTCGCGACACGCGATGGAAAATTCGAATCAACCACGTTAAGTGACACGAGATCTTTTTTAATCGCTACTGCAATTCTCCTCGCCTATATCTTTGTATCTATTGAAGAGCTAAAGACTAAGCTTCTATCCTGCTAACTTATTTCTGACTAAAAACTCCTCTAACATGTATAATCACCAGCCCAGAACAAATTTCCAATAGCGAATATGTTTCACTTTACCCACTAGAACACAGTATAATCGTGGCGCGTTCTGAAGGGCGCCAGTTTGGAAAGTATCATGCTCTGGACCCGGGTTCGAATCCAGAGTTGTGTAAGTTTTGCTAGACCTGTTATTTCGGCTTTTTTTTAAGGCTCTTTTATTTTGAACTTTTATTTTATTATTTTTTTAATTATTTAATTATTATTTTATTTTCCTTTATTATTTTTTTATTTTTATTTTTTTAAATTATTATTTTTTAAAATTATTCTTTTTATTTATTTTTATTTTTTCAGCTTTTTTATGATTAAATACCGAATATAGCTGAAATCTGAGGACTTTATTATACATTTATACATTTTTAATTGGGTTTTCATATTATTAATATGTATAACATTTCGTATGCATTTTTTTCTATGTTATTTATAAATTATATTATTTATTACTGTGTAAATTATAATATTATTGTAATATTATTGTAATTATAATATTATTGTAATATTATATTATTTATGACTGTGTTAATTTCTAAATTGATTTTGGTTAACAAACATTCTTAAAATCCCGGGCATCGCCGGGTACTTCAGCTAGAATTACAACGTTTGAACAGGACAAAGTCTGTCGGGTCCGCTAGTATATATATATATATATATATATATATATATATATATATATTTGTATATATATTTGCAAATATTTTTGGAGATTGTAATCATAATGTCTACAGAGTTGAAATTTCACATAAATTCCTAATTTAATTTTAGTAAAAACTCCTGGATGTATCAAGATAACAGAATTTGGATTGGCCAAGGTGTTAGACGTAAATGAAGAGGAATACAAAGCTGAAAATGGAAACCAAGAAATTAAATGTATTAGAATGGTAGCTGCAATGTTTTAAAAATATCAGTCATTTATTTTATGATTTTACTATAAACATATGATTTTTATATTTGATATTTCTTTTGTAGATATATCAAATTTTTGTAGATATTTCAAATTCTTTCAACACAGGATTTTTACACATAAAAGTGATGCTTGGTCTTTTGGTAAGTTGTCTTATACATAAATATAGATTATAATTGTTCATATATTGTTTTTTTTCTGTTTTGAATATCAGCTTTGTATATATAACACAAATAATAGAAATAATTCTACGCGAAATAATACGTGGCCATAGACTGCCGAACAAATTAACAGATAGCCTACCCTAGTGTTGAAAATTTTTAACATTTCACTAATAGATTGCGCAGTGGAAACAAATCCTCATAATGAAAACAGAAATGTATAACTAAAAGTAAATAATTCAACAAAGCAAGATAGTTATTAGTAGGAATAATGGAGGCAAAAATAAACCGAAATCACGCACTTCAGGGGAATGCGCCTTTTGCAATTCTGTCTTTCATTTGTGTTCTTTTAGGATTGTATTTGTACTTGCATTTATGGTGCGTTTGAGACCTAAATGCAGGATGTCTGTTTGTTTTCATTTCATTTGACTATCTGTGTCAATGGGGATCTCGGGGCCTTAGGATTTCTTTTGGTTAGACCTGCATCCTATTCAGAAAGTTCCTCCTTGAGGTAACTGATTTGGTTAGGCCTCCTGATGATGAGACCAGTCGGTTGCAGCATTATATGGTTTAGTTCCTTTACTTCTATAGAATCTTGCATTATGGTGCTTTGAGCCCTAGGTGCGGGATTTCGGATTACTTTTGTCTGTGTTCTTCCTGCTAATAATTATCTTGCTTGTTGAATTATTTGTCTTTTTTAATCTTTGTATATATATATATATATATATATATATATATATATATATATATATATATATATATATATATACATACATATATATACATATATATGTATACGATTTATTAGGGTAGTTGGAGATATGCTTCTCCGTCCAACGCAGACGAGCGACTGACTGACAACAATTTTCCACTACATGCAGGAACATTACTATTTCCAATACATTTTCTCACCTTTTTTAATTGTATTTTCTCCATTGTCAAACTCAGTTAGTTATTTTTCTAAATATTCGTACTTTCTAGAAATCGTTTTCCGCACAATTTTGGTGAGATATATCAGCCAAAGTATACACAGTATGTAGCTTGCACATATGACATAAAAATGCATGCAACATGCTGCTTAGGAGCCAGTAATACATAAGTAACATACAACTCTGGTGTACCTATAGAATTCCTCGGTCATCAGCAAGGTATAGCCAATAAGTACATATCATCGTCTTCGTGAGAAGCCCATAACTAGGGAGAAATTTAGGTCCAAGGCTGCTTGATATTTTGGAGGTGTAAAAAATATGTACATGATACGTTTAAGAATTATTCCTATGAAATTTGACACTAGCTAATAAATTTACAGGTTTTCAAGGTCCAATTTTATTTCTTTAATTCATACGATCGTATTTTATTCTGTCCTTTTTGGACAATTTTGCTTAAAAAAAACCATTTTAATAGCAATAATTTCCTTTCTATATATTATTTCCTACTTTTTCTTACTTTAATATCTGTCCACAACTTTAAAAAAAATTCCCTCATTCAGCTAATTTTTTTATTAATAAAAGCCCTACATTTTCTTACATTAAAAAGTGCTTGCGCCCTTAAAAGAGCTTGCTTTTATGTGGGTTTGCAAAAATGCTTTTTTTCAAGTAATTTTATTTTGTCAACAAACAGTGCGGTTTTACTGCACTAGATTTAAATCGAGCAGATGTAAAATATAAACTCTGGACAAATACAGTAAACAGGTTTGTACCTTCCAGGAATTAGAGACGTATATTCTAAAAATAGTATGACCTTAAAAAGTAGGTATATCGGAAACTGACCAAGAATTTTTTACTAAATGAAACTAATTTTTTCAGTATATTACCTTTCCCCGCCAAGTGAAATATCGCAGGTGAATACGTAATTTTTCCTCCAGATTTCTTTATTATGATGTTCGCAATAAGAGCGAAAAAATAACAATAATTCTATATAAAAATGTATTGAAAAGAAAGGTTTCGTTGTCAAGCTATGGTTTTCATAAAATTTTTAATTTTAATACAAACTTTTAAAGAAAAAGTTTAGTGGTCACAATAAAAATTATTTGATTTGTACAGTTACCGGTTTTCGGCCTTGGTATCATTTTCAATCTGTACAAAGGAATGAATAATTAATTATGATTTATAAAAACATTTACTTATTTCTACTATAAATAATCATATTAAAACTTTTTTTAATTTATTATTTTTTTTGGGGGGGGGTCTCTTTTCTGCTGCTAATTTCTTTTCTTTTATCAATAAGTAGTCATACAAAACACTTTAGAGGTACAACATTTTATTCAAATGCATTTCGGTTTTTTATAATATTTGGAATGTGTAGACAAAATACTAGGCTCTCGAGATTTATCTTATGTACTGTTAGATTCAGAATCAACGTGATAGCTTTTGCAATAAAAAAAAACTTTTTGTTATCGAAAACACAATGCACTGTCACATGTTATAGATCAGTTATAGATCAGTTAATGTATACTAATTTAGATTGCATGTCTTAAGTTTTCATTAATGTTTGTTGTTTATTGTAACCAATGTGTACAAATTAGACTCTGAGAAGTACTTAAGTTCTTAAGTTGTAATCCATCATTGTCAGTTGATGAGAAAGATTATTTGAAACTCACCTCTTCCTCACCAGGTACTACTACAGGGTGTGTATCCAGGGTTCTACGATACGTGAACCCTGGATACACACAGCCAGGTACTTACATGTTTTGCTATTTTGCAAAACTATCAAGAGACAGGGGAGTTTCACTTAGAAAGATAACTGATTTTCGAAGTGTAGTAATGCGTATTTTTAGAATTACTAAGTCCTTCATAATTTATCATTATGCATTTTTATATAACAGTAGGTATTTTTTATTCAAATGAAAATGGTAGTTGCTTAACGATACTTTACTGTTAGATCTACAGTATTTCTTCGTATTTCTTTTTTATAAAAAATGCGAACGTTAATAGGAATGAGTGGGTAACAGGAAAATTAACTCGAAAACTAATGCTACAAGTAATGGATTAAGTTAAACCTTAAAATATTTACTATAAATAATAGAAAATTCGTCTAATATGTGACCTGGGGTTAATTTTACAGTTTTTTACATTTTATTTTGTAATTTAAAGTTCTCCATAAATATATCCATCGGTATTTAATGCCGATCGTTAATCGAACGCTATAATATTTTTCACTTATATGATAATTTGTTACTCTGAAAAAGAAAAGGACCACTCCGTTTTCATTTTGGTTTTTAATCAGTATTTTCTGGTTTAGAAATTTGATTATAATGCATCCGATTCCATGACTTTATTTTTACTCACTGTTAAAAAGTCTTTAAATAAGGTCTAATGCCTGAAAGTCAGTTCTCAGTATTTACTACTGGTTTTTATTCCGTACTTATTTTCACTGGTCAAGTCTGTAATGTATCTTAGCTTCGCTTTTCTTTTAACACCATATAAGCCGTTACCCAAAAATAAAGAAATTGAATAGTATAATCAATTGTTATTCTATTTTTAAACAAGCTCTCAACTATAGAACACTTACCATAATGTATTGAATTCTTTGACTATATTTTACCTACTATAATATGAGTTTTAAACATTAAAATAAAATAATCATGTTGTAAGAGTATATTAATTAATTCATAAATATATAAATCGGTATTTGTTGCAGATCTTTAGTCGAACTCTTCAATATTTTTTTCTTATCTCATGATTTGTTACTCAGAAGTAAAGAAATTATGGAAGGGACTACTCCGTTTTTAATTTGTTTTTAATCAGTACTTTTCTATAGAAATCTGACAATAATGTATAATCTTCATAGATTACATTTTGGGTCATGATGGAAGACAATTGTATCTAACCCGGAATGCCGCCGATTCAGTCCAACAGTTGGAGACAATTTGGTAAGATATCCCGCAGGATGCCATCCGGGAACTATCTCAGTGGATGCCATGCCGTGTGACAGCATACAGCCAGGCCAGAGGTGGACCAACGGCGTATTGACTACCTCACTTTGTAACGATCAAATTGTGGAATAAATCAATTGCTCTGAAATTTTAATCTTTCTTTTTGTGCATGCTCGTCATATCCACCAATTATTTTCGCAATCAGACACCTCGATCATGGCGCGTCCATTTTTTTTATAGAGTGTATATATATATATATATATATATATATATATATATACAGAGGCTGATCACACATTTTTTGGACGATGTATATTGTATTCACAAAACTAAATTACATAAAATCCTTGTGTTATATATGTTCTATTTGATATCCCTTATTCTGAACTATCTTTCGACACCGCAATTTCCAGGATAATAATGCCTTTTGAAGTGTCAGAAAAGGTATTCTATCCCATTACTCCTGAACAGCTTTCCAGAGTCCTGTAAGGGTTTTGGGACGACGTTTGGATAATGCAGATTTTAAAAGTCCGAAAGCACAAAAATCCATAGGTGATACATCGGGAGATTTAGTAGGGATATCAGTGAAGGGTATGGCCTTGATACCAGTTTTTTGTTCCATTTCTTTTAGGAAATTTACAGTGGATTTTGATGTGTGACTGCTAGTTTTGTCCTGATGGAGTCTCACAAATTGATGGCACTGTGGGGTAAAGCGATGGTATTTCATTCCGAAAAATTGGCGATAAAATATGTTTCTGACAGTATTTGGAGTTAATCTTGATATTTTTTCCACTCTCTTTATTTTTAACTTGCCATTATAAGAAAAACCAGCAACAATCCTCAATCCCTTAGAAAAACTTTCTTTCGATTCTTTGAAACATGTACTTAATTTTTTTTCTCCCCTTTTATGATAATAAATGGCTCTTTTTTTGTTGCAATCATTTAAATACACCCATGATTCATCTATTGTGACAATTGTTTTCCAATTTTCTTTGGATAAGTGTTTCTCATATAGAATTCTACAGCGTGTCCTGCGTTCAGCGATATGATTTGGAAGAATACGATGCACATTGCGTTTTTCGCTTTCTTAAGATTTAAATCAACGTTTATTATTTTGTTTACAGTGAACACCGAGCATTTTAATGATTATGCAAATGTCCTTTGACTAGGGGGATTTTCTTTTAACATTAAACAACGAACGTTTGCAATAGTCGAAGATGTCCGTTTTTTACTTGGATACTTGTTTGGAATTTTTGTCCCACTTGAGGCTCCAATTTGACGTTTGTTTCTTTTCTTGTTGACGATATTACCTATCGACGCTTTAGATATCACAAAACCATGACTCTCACATCGTTTTTGGATAACGGAGTATGCATATTTCTCTTCGGAAAGAGCATAAATGTAGCCTTCGAACCACTGCTTTGTTAAAAACGCCATTTTGAATAAAAACAAAACTTTCAAGCTGCAGACGATAATTATGACTTTTAAAAACATAGTACAATTGCAATTATTTCTTTTGCAGCAAACGATTTTTTATTACCGCTTACCAAAATCGTCTAAAAAATGTGCGAACAGCCTCTGTATATATGCCTATAAACATATATATATATATATATATATATATATATATATTCATATATATATGTATATATATATATATATATATATATATATATATATATATATATATATATATATACATATATATATATATATATATATATATATATATATATATATATATATATATATATATATATATATATATATATATATACAGGGTGTTGCCGAATTCAACCGACAAATTCAGAGGGGGGATAGTTGACATCAGGACGATCAATAATGACATTGGGAATGTGTGACCGGAAACGCAAACCTGATCACCTAGAGGATAAACAAAGATGCAGAAATGTAAAGTCAATATTTCTGCATCTTTGTTTATCCTCTACTTGACCAGGTTTTGCGTTTCCGGTCATGCATTCCTATCCGATTATGTTTTATTTTTGAGTTGTGTACCTCCTCCAGAAAAATGTGATATTTCCGGCTTTCCAGCGGTGTTGGTAAGAGGTATGCTCCGATTAAGTAAACAGCGCCCTCCATTTAATTTCACCTTAATTTAATAAATTTCTTCCTCATTGCTGCTCAGTACAATCAGATGAGAACTTTTTTTCGATTGAACGATATCACCTTCACTTTCAGAACCTTTTTCTTCATTTAGACTTTTTGCACCTTCTAACCTCTTTAAAAAAACCTGTAATTTTGGTTTATTTGCTGGTTCTTACAAGGTCATTGAAGATTCACGGTTCGGAGATAGACAATTTTGCAGCTCCCTTTTGAATTTGCGGCTTCTTTCAACGGAAGGAGAACAATAAGGAGAAAGAAACACTTTGCACAAACATAAACACAACCCCTCACTGCTTAGAGGTAGAATTAAAGAATTTGAAACTAAGAGTTGGGGAACACACATACCAGCGAGGTAACTTCAACACAAAAACTTGGATATCCACGTAGAATTAAAATAAATGTACAAAAATGACTAGTAAATAAATAATTTGAAAATAAAGTGAAAAGTAATGAGAATAGGTAAATAAAGTTAGATTAAATATGAATAAGTATAACTAAAGAATATTGAATAGAATTTTGGAATAAATAAATATTGTTGGAATAAAAATGAATATAGGGAATAATGAAATGAGAATAATAAGAAATATAAAGATATGAAACTAGACATAATGAATAAGGATTTGATGTTGAAATGATTGAGTTTTTTTCTTATACTATAATAAATGTTTTGTAATTTTTATATACAATTTATATATTAGAAATGTGATTTTTATTGAAACTGTGATTTTTAGTATAAACTGTGATTTTTTATTATGTAACTAAAGAACTATTTTTCTTTATATGTAAACAAGTCGAGTTAGTGTGATGTTTTTTTTTTAAATTTCGGTGTATTCTGCACTTGCGAAAGAAATAAGACACAGCAACACAAAGACTGTATTTTCTCTATGATGTAATTTCCTCAACATACTAATGACTGTGAAAGGACTAAAAATATTGCACAGCAAATTCATGGCAAAGAAAAAATAAATAAAAATTTTTTTTGGACTCACTCCATAGTAGTGAAAGTTGAGGAAAATTTTTTGAATTTTCAACTTGTTATCAAAGTCAACTTCAGTTACTTAATTTTTGTTTGTTTTGATATTTTTATTGCTATGTTCTATTATTTTGCATTATTCAACTCGAGATGATGGTAGATATTATATTCAATGTATGTTTGCAGTGAAATTTTTTTTGGTAGTTTACAATTTTTTTGGTCATGTTAACTGATTTTCTTTCTGAGATTTTGTTGTGTGGGGAACGGCCGCCCTATTCAACAGGTTTCAAAACATACTTATGTAAAATTTTCAATTTTATTATTATGTGCATTTTTTTTAATATGAAATTTAAATATTTGTTACAAATTGCTCATAATGTCTTCTCATTTCATCACGTGATTTAAATTTTTTTTTTTTTTGCTATAGCTAACTCTTGCTGACAATACTTAAATAAACTATTCCAAATTTTGTTAATGCCCATTCTTCTCACTCATCTGAGTGAGTCTGCCCTCCAATGCAGGCATTGTAGGTCAGCCTCTTCTCGGACGGGGGGGATATTCTACGTATAATATTAAAAAACTAGTAATTTCTTAATTCAACACTCTTAACATTTAAAAACTATTAATTCCTCACTTTACTATCCAATATTACATACCCCTTTTTAATCTCTTAAGTTATTTAATTCCCTTTGGGCATTCGCGTTAAATTCCATTATTGCAGCCTTAGGCAATATCATTAAAGATGGCTGTCTTTTTTAAGTAAAGGGACGCGGCGCGGCGTCAGTACAAATTTAAATCAGCTCTGCACATGAACAACAATTTTAAACCAATCAACTATTAAGACACACCCTTCTGTCACGTGATGAGATGAACTTATAAAACTATCTGGTGTCTAAAATTAGACACACTCTTTAAAAATCGGTTTGTCATATAACTCCGGGCGGGCGACTTGACAAACTTTAATAAAATGCTTTAACTTCAATTACGTATCTGTGGTTCCTGTGTCTGCGTTGGGAGTTTTTGCGGGAAAATGCTCGGTTAGTCATCATGTGGTCGGCGACGTCATCCACTCTGCCCTATTATTTTTCCTCCACGTCGCCTATATCACATATATATATATATATATATATATATATATATATATATATATATATATATATATATATATATATATATATATATATATATATATATATATATGTATATGTATATGTATATATATATATATATATATATATATATATATATATATATATATATATATATATATATATATATATATATATATATATATATTCTATCATATTTCTTCATGCTAGAAGATTATGTAATTAGAGTTTCTGGCAATAAATGAGGCAAATTCTCTTCATGTATTCAATTTGAATTCTTTAAGATCACGAATAATCTTCAAATTGGGCAGTACAATTCTAGGAATATTTACACGAAACGTAAAAATATTCCACGAAACGTAAAAATAGCCTTTGACTTCTCCTGTCTCTTTTAAGAAGCTCAAATTTTAAATATAAAGAGATTAAGCTAGTGTTGAAACTAGAAAGGGAAAATGTAATTAGATATATATATACAGGCTTTCTGTAAAATACATAAGATGCATGTTAAACTACTCCCGAAGAAATTTTGAATTATATTCAAATAACATTTATTTTTTTTTTTCTACGGGAGCGGGTTATGTTATCCCTCAGTGCAATATCTTGAATCGTCCTTAATTGTCTCCCCATTGAAGCTATTGAAGGTAAAAAAAATTTTGAGTTCACTGTTTAAATTTAATTGGACATATTCTTTTGGAATGCTCCTATATTCAGATATAAATTAAGAACAATCATTTATACAACTAAATCAACACAAAGGAAATATTACTACTATTTTACTCATTGCGAAATTCATATAGTTGCTTTAAAATGTATTCGATGTTTACTGGACTTTTTCAATTGAATAGATCTTCAGGGCATCAAACATGACGTTATAAGATGGATCAGGGGAAATGTTTTCTCTCTCAGCAATCAATCGAAATTTACTTGATATAGTTTTTATTAAAAGAATTTATTATGTGTATAAGTGGGTTTAAAGATAAAGGCCTCCTTTAATGAAATTGGACTAAATAAAAGTTATTTCATTTTAGTTAAAACAACTTTTATTTGATATTTTAAGTAACGTTTGTATCATTTGTAACACCCTTTTTTATTTAAACTAAGATTTTGCAGAATTACGTGGAAACAAATAGCCCAAGGCCTATATACATGACATCAAGTTAATTCACCGAAACATCTATGTGTATAAATAACAAATATGCAAGGAATACACTTACATACATATAATAATATTTGAAATAAATTAAATAAAAATAAACTAAATGTCAGATTTGTTCAAATATTCTCTCTTTAAAAATTTTGATGAAAAATAACAGACTTAAAGTACAGACCTAGTAAATACATACTTTTATATCTTGCCTTTAGTATTTGAAAATGCACATCGTATATTTCACAAAGTTATTTTACTTTAATTTTATACTTGCAAAAAAGTTTGTACCTCGTACACGCATATATATATATATATATATATATATATATATATATATATATATATATATATATATATATATATATATATATATATATATATATATATATATATATATATATGCATTTATTTATTTATTTATTTATTTATGTATATATGTATGCATGTATCAAGACTCAAAGCTAATCAATAATCGTCTATAATAGAATTCATTTACCATTCTACAGAAAATTCTCATTCGAAGGACTAAATATTACTGAGACCTCCAAAAACAAGAGTGACGCCAAATGAATCTTTCGGCTGTTTCAATATTCGGAGCTGGTAAGACGAGGAAGTATGACTTAGATACAGATATGATAGTGTGCGAAAACCCCAGATTTCTCGTTGGTTATACATGGCTTATAACGCCATGTACTTAACCTCCATAAACATACAAGTGAATGCGTCAAGATTTCGATTTCATTTTGAATGAGGTGAAGAGAATAAAATGTGGAAGGTGGGTGCACATTACGACGATGATTGTCAGCATTACTCGCGTAGGAAAAATTTTAACCAATCAGAGAGCTAAGCAAGTTGTTGAGCTCTCTGATTGGTTCATAATTTTTTGACTAGAGTAATGCCATTTTAATAAACCTTAAAAGTAACGCTGATAATAACATTTGCAATGGCCTCTTACATAGTTTTGTGTCATTGTTTGGAACCTAAGTATTCAAGATTTTTTACTGCCATTTTGTGAAATTATTCATAAAAATTTTATTGATAGAATATCATATCCTCAATGAGTTCATTACATATTTTTCCATATAGGGTTTAGTTGCATAGTTGTCCCTTTCGTAAGGAAAATTCAACTAAGGCAATGCACCAGTTTAACTCAAAAATGTTCTGTCCCATTTTTATGTTGAGGGGAAATTTTTTCTCATTACTGTCTTGATCACGCATTAACACAAGCGTGTCTCCGAATTTCGTTTTCTACAAATGAAAGTAAAAAAATTAAACTAATATATAATATACTCAATGAGTTCATTACATATTTTTCCATATATGGTTTAGTTGCATAGTTGTCCCTTTCGTAAGGAAAATTTAACTAAGGCAATGCACCAGTTTAACTCAAAAATATTCTGTCCCATTGTTAAGTTGAGGGGAAATTTTTTCTCATTACTGTCTTGATCACGCATTAACACAAGCGTGTCTCTAAATTTCGTTTTCTACAAATGAAAGTAAAAAAATTAAACTAATATTGCTTGGTTTTAAAAATTAAAATTTTTTTCTTTGATTAGTGTTTTCTAAGACATTAAACTATTGATGTCTATTACTGTAACAGAAATATATTTTAATGATAGCATTAAAGTTTTAAAAAATGGTTTTTCAAAAACATGTGTCTGCTTTGAAAGATCTACTTTGGAGGCAAAAACTGGAATCAAACCTACACATTTTTTCACCTGTAATAAGGAATATCCAGTAGGGAAATTCCTCATATCCCCTCATGGGAGTTAAAGATTTGCAAAATTACAATAATTGCAATATTGCAATATTTACAATATTTGCAAAATCACGATGCTCACGTCTCAGAATACACTACACAACCTGAAAAATGTCCTTCAGATGAAAATGTGTGTTTCTTGTATATTTTTGGCTGAAAATAACGAATCTATATACTGTTTTATCTACCACACACCATTTTCCCCAAAATCTTCATTTTAGCAATGGAAATCTATACTGTAGCGGCAAGTGCCTCTACACAAAATAAGTTTATTTAGAAGTCGACAAAGCCATTTTGTAGAGTATTTTGTAGAGAAAGAAGACATCGTATATTGCTGTGATGTGAATGGCCTATTTCAGGCATTGGGGCATGAACATAATCCAGCAGAGGGGCGCCTGTTTATTGACTCGTCCAAACGTAGTCTCAAAGCAGTGTTCCCCCATATAGGCAATGTTTGTCCGTCTGTTCCTGTAGTACAGGAGTCCCTAACCTCTTTGTACCTAAGAGAACATTCTAGAATACCGGTAGGACGGCGGGCACCATTTATTGTTTCAAGGGGGATTTATAGTTGGACATAGTTAATCCAGGCACATAATGTACAAAAAAAAACATTTAATTCCAAAAATACAATTTAACATAAAAATTATTGTTAACATTCTTGAGCAAAATAAATGATTACTAAATAATGCATACAAAATCTACAAAGTATAAAAATTCTTTATAAAAATATAAATCTCAAAGTCAATGGGATTTTTGGTATTGCATTTCATTCGCCATTTGGTTCATTTCATTTTAGGTGTGGGAAATTAGGTTGGCGAAGATTTGGCGCGAGGGGAAAAAGAGATCGATCTCATTACGCTTTGCGCTTTTATCTGTATTGGACGCCACTTCTACTTTTGTGTGGTTAATCATTAAAAATGAAAAAAATTTTACATAGAAATTTATTGAAAACTGAAATATTTTTATCGGGGTCGCAAAGCGGCGGGCATACGTAAAACGATCGGCGGGCGCCATGGTGCCCGCTGGCATAGGGTTGGGGACCCCTGCTGTAGCATATTCTACAAATACAAAGGAAACTTACGAAGTTATGAGTGCTATACTGAAGTTAATTGGGTACACTACATTCAAATGTCACATTTGTGGAGATTTGAAAGTCATTGGATTATTAACAGGTATGCAACAGGGATACACTAAATTCTGCTGCTTTCTCTGAGAAAGGGACAGCCGTGACAGAAAAAAATCACTAAATCCGTAAACAGTGGCCTCCAAGAAAAAACTTCATTCCTGGCACCAAAAACATATCACATGAACCACTTGTGAATCCGCAATGTGTCTTTCTTCCACCATTGCACATTAAACCCGGTATGATGAAAATATTTGTAAAAGCTCTCGACAGAGGAGTGGCTTTCTTGCATCTCAGGAACAAATTCAAAAATTTAAGTGTGACAAACGTAAAAGAAGGGGTTTTTATTGGCTTACAAATTAAATCAGTCTTTCATGATGAAGAGTTTGAAAATAAATTGTCACAAGCAGAAAAAGAAGCCTGGCTGCCATTGAAATCAGTGTGCTCAGTTTCCTTGGAAATGAGAAAGCTGAAATCTATGAACATCTTGTTGGTGACATGGTGAAATGCTTTCGTGTTATAGGTTGAAATATGTCTTTAAAACTACACTTTTTTGACTCACATCTGGACCTCTTTCCTCAAAACCTTGGCGCAATTAGTAAAGAGCATGGGGAAAGGTTTCACCAGGACATCTCTATGTTTGAAAAGCGTTTCAGGGGACGATGGAATGGAAATGTGCTAGCTGAATATTGCTGGTCTGTTATCAGGGACACACCAACAGATGTATACAAGAGGAAACAACCAAAAATATCATTTTAGTGTTTGTGTTTTCTATAGTCAAGCCTCTGTTACATTTCTGTGTAACTAATTTGTATAAATATTAGTGTCTCCTACAAAACGGTACGTGATGGACCATTTTGGCTTTGATATATGATTTAAGTACCTTTTGTTTATACAGAATCACATAGTTTCATCTAAAGGACAGAAAAAAAGTTCAAATTTGTTGTACAGTGATATTAAAAAAAAAACCTTAAACCCCGAAAACTCCTTTTATTACAAATCGTCTACTTTCTAGGTTGACTGTATACAAAATAAAAAACATTTTAAAAATTTATATTATCAACTTTCAATGCGATAATAAGCAAAATTTAAATATTTTTTTTAATATATAAAGATTTAGGTTCTTTTCATTTTGCATAAGCCTGTGGCTAACAGTAAAATTCATGCATATATGTATATATATATTTCTTTGTTTCCATGAAAATTAAACTGAAAAGAGAGTGGAATAGATTATGACTAAAGTTAAAAAAGCAATCTACTTAATTGCCTGAGACACAAATCTGCTGACATATGAAAACATCTATTGACTAATGCAAAATTATGACGAGTTACCTCAAAGAAAGTTAAAATATTGTGCTGAAGAAATTGTTACTTTGTGGTCAGATGATTCATCAAAGTTACGAAACGTCGAAAATAATGTTACAGTCAAGCAGAATTCTACATTTTACAAAAATAGTATTTTGGAGCTTTTATCTAAAGACATAGCCATTCATTTCGCTGTATAACAATGAAGGAGTATTAATTCAACAAGAGGAACCTACCAATTATAGCCAAATATATATTGAAATTTCTGTGGAAAAAGGTAAAAGAAATAGGAATGCATATATGCACAAACACACACACTCATATATATGTATGTATACTTATTCAAAGCGTGGTAACAAAAAATCGAACTTTTTAAACAATATACCAATCGGTGCAAAAAATAACACTGCGGCTACTGGATATGCAAAGCGTCAGGTTTTGACAACCGGTTGCCGTCATTCCTGCTACTCTTTTATCATAAGTCACCAAGCTACTTCCCCTGATCATGTGTAAAAGTTGTTCATCGGATATGTGGTAAACGGAAAATGAAAGAAGTTGAAGAAGAACGCGTGTGTTAAATTATGCTATTTGTATTGTAAAATTTTACAGTAACATTTCTGTTGCTTAACCAAGTACACTGTGGCGACTGTATGAGCCGAACGTATTGTTGCTAGTGGTTTAAGCGTTTTAAAGAGGGAAGAACGTCGATTGGTGAAGATTCCAGACAAGGATGAGCTCTCACATCTACGACGACAACAAGGTCGAAATAGTTCATGCTGTGACTAGTGGAAATAACTGTTTATCTGTAGAGGCGCGGTAGCCCTGTTGGCAAGAACAGCGGGCCAGTGATCTGAACTCCCTGGTTCGGTGCTCGTCGCTGCAAATCTACCGCCGTGTTCACGAATGGTGGCCGGGGCACGTAAAATAGGGCTTGGCTACAATATCCTCCAAGTTCTCAAATTTACCTCTGGAGGTGCGGGGTCAAGCGTTCCGGTCTCGTCACTTGACTCGGTTCAAAATTACGGAACCGGTCATTTAGCCAATTCGGACTCCTACCCTTGTGGTGCTAATTCAAAACTATAAGCCTCATCGCCCATAGCTTTCGGGACTTGATCTGATGTTGACGTCGGTCAAGGGCATAAGCAACACCAACATCTGTTCGAGAATTTTTTGATGAAGTATAGGACCTTCCCATCAAATTTTGACTAAAAAAGGGCAGAACAAAATTCTTGACGCTTTTCTTCAGTGAAGATTGGGGAGAGAATCCTGTTGCTTACCTTAAGGTTTTTGTACAAACTTTTACAATAAATGATTTTTGTCTCATTTGACCAAATCAGAAAATGAAGGCAAATATTCGAAAAAGTTTTCATTTTAAAAAAATGTATGATCTTCCTCGTGATATAAATTTTATAACCCTCAGATTAATATTTTAAATGAAAACTTTAAAGAATGTTACAAAAACAGCTTAAAAATTTAATTTAAAAAAATCTAAGAAGAAATTTTTTGAAAATCTCTCTTAGTGCACCCGTACACTATAAGAAGAATCACCGTGGAAAATTTCAGCCCTTAAGGTCCAGCGGTTTTGTCTGTTCGTTGTCTGTCAGTCAGTCAGTTACGGAACTGTTTTATATATAAAGATAACAATGTACACCATTATATACACATTTGTTGGGAAATTATTAAAAATTTCATCGATATTTGCAATTTACATAGGTGTCGTAAAGGCCGACAGATAGCGATTCCCGTTACATGCTGACGTAATCGGATGCATCCACGGTGGTAGGTAAAGATGGTTGTTTGCTGGCACCGATGTCGATCAACAAGAGGTAATCGGATTGGTCCATTGCGGGTCTTTGAGAGGAGGTTAAGTAGGAGTTGTCGTGCTTGTGAATCTTTGGTCGCACATCCAGAGAGTCTAAGAAATAAAATGGAATTATACGACTGAAATTAAATATACCACCAATACAATGCACAGGAAATATTACAAGCAGTTTTTTATGCAAAAGTATTTAATAAAAGTTGAAAGGAAATATACCCTTACAACATCTATATATTTAAGTTGCTAAGCCGACTTTTTGGGCAGTCCGTGAGAGAAAACTACTGCATCAATTTATTTCATTTTGATCTTAAACGAAAGATTACACTGATCTGCATTTTCCAACTTTTTTCTGTTGTTTTGAAATGAATATGTGTATCTGAATGACTTTTTTGTGCAGATTCTGAAAATGACCTTCGAAATTCCGTATCACGTCAAGTTTTGTCATAAATGATGGAAATGAGAAAATTTTAAAAAAAAGTTATTTTTTAATGACATTGCTATATGGCAACGTTTGTAACTTGTGAAAATGCTCTATGGAGGGGCGGAATGATTGTTTAAGGAACAGATAAACATCAATACATATTCAAAAGCAAACATTCCTAACATTGACCACTGGGCTCCCCTTCAAACTTCCTTTTTTTGCATTGTCTTCGGTGTGCGTCCGTACAGTCTCTGTTCAACATCCAACAATAGTCGGCCATCATATGTACAGTCCACTTTCCTTGGTATCTCTTTTCCATCACTTTAATATCCTCATGGAAGCGCTCGCCATGTTCTTCCGAAAAATCACTAAGATTGTTAGGAAAGTAATTGAGATGAGCACGAAGAAAGCGAACTTTGACGCTCATTTTCCAACCAAGCAGTTTATAAGATTCCAGCAACTCCTCAACTAAAGTAGGGTAATTTGAAGCCTTCGTGGTCCCCAAAAAGTTGTGTACCCCATTTCTGAATGCAGTCCATGGTCGCAATTCGCAATCACACATGTTTTTCTCGAATTTGTTGTCTGCAATTAATTTTCGTTTTTGAGGGCCTACAAAAATGCCAGCTTTCATTTTTTCAGTCGTGATTGATGCAAACTTACCGCACAGATACTGAAAGCATTTACTGTCTTTGCTTAAAGATGTCACGGATTGCTTCATTAAGCCAAGGATGATGTGTAAAGGTGGTAACAGTATTTTCGAGGTATCAACCAGTGAAACTGAAACAATGTTTTTTTTGCCAGATGTGAATGTACTTCTGACTGGCCACTGCTGCTGAATCCAATGTTCCGTCCTCGCTCTGGAGTCCCATTCACAAAACAGCAAGGAAATTTTGTGTAGCCTCCTTGTTGACCGAGCAATATTCCAATCACCTTGAAATCCCTGCACAAAGACTATTTATGAAATTTGTACTGCATACTTTCCAGCAGTAATTTAAGGTTCTCGTATGTCTCTTTCAAAGTCACAGAATGTGCTACTGGAATAGATGGATGGATGTTAGTATTGTGTAATAAAACACCTTTTAAACTGGATTTACTGGCATCTATGAACAACCTCTACTGTCCTGGATTGTAATTGATGTTGGAGTATTTCATGACTGCCGGAATGTCTCGAAAATATACCAAACCACCTTCCTCAGCAAAAAAACTGAACCAATTCTGCTTCTCAATGTCTGTACCAGAAGAATTTCGTATTAGGGCACAGTAAATTATTTTCATGAAGTCTTGATCCTAAAAGGTCTGCTGCGCCTTTAGGTAAATTCAGATCGCGAACCAAATCAT
Organism: Dolomedes plantarius; assembly: GCA_907164885.2. NCBI lineage: Eukaryota > Metazoa > Arthropoda > Arachnida > Araneae > Dolomedidae > Dolomedes > Dolomedes plantarius. The sequence continues at coordinate 43,085,330 of OU015500.1, forward strand.
TCAGTTCATGCAGTGTAAATGGCACTGGTATTTCACTCTCCATGATGCCCGGTTTGTATATCTCCTCACTTGTAACATCGTCTGAATCGGTGTCTGTTGGGGGCTTGATATTGGACTTGATATTGGGCTTGATATTGGGGCTTGATATTGGGGATGGCACAGGGATGGATTCACAATGGAGCACTGGACTTACGGCAGATGATATATTGTGATACACAATGTTATGCTTACTGGTTCTGGTATGGCCCCCAATATTCACTGTGCAGAAGTAGCAGTCGTCACTATGGTTTTTTATTGTACTACGTACCACGTGTACACTATACCATTGTACCCTGATCTGCCTCGAATGGCGCCACATGTGACCAATAGCAAGAAGGGAGCGCTGGCGTGAGTCATACTGCCGTGCCAAGATAAATTCTCACATGTTTCGCCTTTGTGAGTGGCGCAAATTGTGACGGCATACAGATGAAACAGTTGCATTTCCATTATCAGCTAGATATTGACGTTTATCTATTCCTTAATCAATCATTCCGCCTCTCCAGAGTACATTTTCAAGCGTTACGAACGTTGCCCTATAACAATGTCATTACAAAATACCATATTTTTAATTTTGACATTTCCGTTATTTTTGAAAAAAACGTGACGTGATACGGAATTTTAAGGGTCATTTTCGGAATCTGCACAAAAAATCCATTCAGATACACCTATTCATTTCAAAACAACAAAACCTTGCATATTAGTGTTATAATCTGTAGATTTGTCAAATTTGGTTTTTGTAACCGTAATTTCTATTAATTAGCGACTCTATTAATTAGCGATACCCTTCTATTTTTTTATTTTTGAGTAACGGCTTAAAATGAGTTAAAGGAAAAGCGAAGGAAAGATATATTACAGACTTGACCAGTGAAAATGAATACGGAATAAAAACCAGTAGTAAATACTGAGAACTAACTTCCAGGCATTAGACCTCATTTTAAGACTTTTTAACAGTGAGTAAAAATAAAGTCATCGAATCGAATGCATTATAACCAAATTTCTAAATCAAAAAGTACTGATTAAATACCAAAATGAAAACGGAGTGGTCCTTTCCATAATTTCTTTATTTCTGAGTAACAAATTATAATATAATGGAAAAATATTACAGCGTTTGATTGAAAATCTGCAAAAAAATACTGATGTATATGATTATGAAAAGCTTAAAAATAAAAAATAAAATGTAAATAACTATAAAATTAAGCTCAGCTCACAAGTAGAACAAATTTTCTGTTATTTATAGGTAAATATTTTTAAGGTTTTTCTTAATCCATGACTTACAGCATTAGTTTTTGAGTTAATTTTTCTGGTATCCACTCATTACTTTTAACTTTCTCGTTTCTCATAAAAAAAATACAAAGTAATGCTGTAGAACTCACAGTAAATTATAGTAAATTATAATAAAAACATATAACGAAATCCTTCGAATAAAAAATTTATACAGTTCTATTAAAAGACATAGTGAGAAATTATGAAGAACTTAATAATTCTAAAACTACGCATTACTTCTAAATTCAAACTTTTCTTTCGAAGTTATCTTTCTAAGTGAAACATTCCTGTCTTTTAATAGTGTTTCAAAAGATCAAAACGTGTAGGTACCTTGTTGTGCGTCTCCAAGGAGGTTCCCGTACTGGACAGTCGTATCCAGTGAGGAAGAAGTGGGCTTTAAATAATCCTCCTCCTCATCTGAAGATGGGGGATCATAATTTACGTACTTCTCAGAGTCTAGTGTGTACGCTGCCGCTACAATAAAACACAACCATTAATGAAAACTAAAGACATACAATCATTATACATTATACATTAGCCCATCTATAATAAGTGCAGGTGCATTGTGTTTCGATAACAAAAAGTTTTTTTTTTTTCACATTGCTTTGCAATCACATTGATACTGAATCTCATGGCACATAAATCTCAAGAGTATGTTGTCAACACAATCCAAATATTATAATAAATCGAAATGCATTTGAATAAGGTCTTATACCCCTAAAGTATTTTGCATGACTGCTCTAAATATTTCTATGGTGACCAAGTATAAAGGGCTTAAGTCAAGAACAATGATTTAAATATACCAAGTTATTGGCTTTTAAATCAATCGGAGAACAATAATTACGACTTGAATCTTTTTTGCAAAGAAATGTACTTTTGTGTACAGATTTGATAGACTTAAGCCTTTTATATAAGTCAAAAGATTTTTTTATCAGTACTAACAAATATCTAACAATCCCTTTTTTTCACTTAAGCCCTTTATACCGGGCATCATAGATTTATTGATAAAAGATTCTAAATTGGCAATAGAAAAGAGAAAACATCCGAAATTATTTTTTAAACAGTTATAATATATTTATTTCCAGAACAAATTTGTTATTTTTTCGAAAAATATTGGTAATTTTTCATTCCCTTGATCAGATTTTGAGTCCCATAACCAGGCCACTTCATAAATCAAATAATTTTTATTGTGACCATCAAACAGTATCTTATAGAGCAAGAGTGTTTAACCTGCGGCCCGGCACACCATATTTTGCGGTCCGGGCATGGTATAACAAATATAAATCATTCCAATGCTGATGTTGTTTTTCACCATCTTTCTAATCCTAATGCAATTAAAATTAATTCAAAATCATATTTATTTGCAAAAGTTGTTATAATTTCATCAAATAATAATATTTTTTATCGATAAAGAAGAAGAAGTTCGAATTTTTACTTCGCCATTCTTTTTAAATATTGACGATGTGCCAGATGATTTGCAAATGGAAATAATAGAATTGGAATCCAACTCAGAGCTGAAGTATATATTTAATAGCAAAGATCTTGTAGATTTTTATAAAAATTATATTTGATTCGAACAATTTCCAAAACTTCGAAAATTTGCCTCAAGAATATTGTCGCTCTTCTCAACAATTTATGTGTGTGAACAATATTTTTCTTTAATGAAATTAACTAAAACATCAAAATGGAGTGTGTTGACTGATACACACCTTAAAAATACATTGCGATTGGCTTTGAGTAGCATACCAACGAATATAGCAGACATATTAAAAAAATACCAATTTCAAAAATCACATTAAGTTCGAGTTCGTTCAAAATTACCACATCACATTGCATACCAAGATTATAATAATATGTACATTACATGTACAATATATGTTTAATTTTAATCGTAAAACTAAACTTTTAAATGTAGTTGACTTTTTTATGCTAGCCCGCCTGGAGTCAAAAAATTTACCATGTGGCCCAGATGCTGCAAAACGTTAAACACCCCTGTTGTAGAGTTTATATTAAAAATTTGATGAAAAACACAGCTTGAAAACGAAGACAGTCTTTTTACTATATTTTTAAGTAGAATAATTGTTAATTTTTTGCTCTTATTGCGAACATCATAATAAAGAAATCTGGATTGAAAAATTCCATATTCACATGCGATATTTTACTTTAAGGTAAAATACTGAAAAAATTAGAAAAATTTAGTTTCATTTAGTGAAAAATTCTTGGGCATTTTCCGATACACCTACTCTTTAAGGTCATGGTATTTTTAGAATATACTTTCCTAATTCCTGCAAGGAAAACAATCTGTTTACTGTATTGGTCCAGAGTTTATATTTTACATCTTCTCCATTTAAATCTTGTGAAGTAAAACCGCACTGTTAGTTAAGAAAATAAAATAACTTTTAAAAACTGAAAAAAAAAGCATTTTTACAAACCCACATAAAAGCAAGCTCTTTTAAGGACATTTAAGCTCATTTAATGTCAAAACATGTAATCAAATAAAGTAGTTTTAAGGATGCTATGCAAATATTCGAAAAGAAATTTTAAGATTTTATGTGATGATTTTGTGATGATTTTATGTGGCTTATGTAATGAACATCATAAGAAAGAAATTTGGATGAAAAACTCCATATTCACATGCGAAATTGCACAGGATGGAAAGAGGTAGTAAACTCAAAAAGTTAGAAATATATAGGTTTCATTTAGTAGAAAATTCTTGGACATTTTCGGATGCAACTACGATTTAAAATCATTGTATTTTTAGAATTCCCTAGTTCCTGCAAAGGTAAAAAACCTGTTTATTGCATTGGTCGTGAGTTAATAATTTATACTTCCTCCTTTTAAATCTTGTGCAGCAAAACAATATTTTCATTTGAGAAATTAAAGACAATTTAAAAACTTCAATAAATAAGCATTTTCACAAACCCTTATAAAAGTAAACACTTTTCAGGGCATTAAAGCTTTTAATGAAATATAAGTAGATTTAAGGATGCTATGCAACTCGAAATGTTTTAAAAGAAATTTTAAACATTCTAATGTGGGCAGAGAATACACAAAATTTCCTGTTACTTGTTGAAATATTCTAAAATCTGAAGTACTGTACTTTCGCGAATAGGCGAAAGCCGTGGTCGCTGTAATTTCCGAATACTTAACACTCCGGAAAGTTTTTACTTTTCCCAATTGGTGTTATCTAACTGGTTTATGGGAAAAAGTGTAGTTCCACATTCAATTGATTTCCAAACCGGTTAAAAATTTCAACACATTATGAATGATAGATCTAGCACAGATAGACTCTGTATATGGAATTGTGTCAAAAAAATTAAGAATTGTAGGGAAATGTAGTATTTTCTTAAAAATAAAAAAAAAATAAAAAAACTAGCAGAAAGTGGAAAATTAGTTTTGTAAAAGTGGGAACTTTTAAAAAAGTAAGAAAAAGTAGGCAATTATTTAAACAAAGAAAATAATTGCATTTATAAGGATTTTTGTTTTAAGTAAAATTGCCCAAAAATGAAAAAACAGAATTTCATCGTACGAACTAAAAAGAAGATTTCAACTTTAAAACCAGTAAATTTATTGGCTGATGTTCAATTTCATAGGAATAATTCCTATAAATCTGACTTTCGTATTTACACCTCCAACATATTGAGCTGCCTTGGAACTAAGTTACTCCCTAATTATGGGCTTCTCACGAAGACAATGACGATATGTATTTATCGGCTATGACTTCCTAAGGACCTCGGTACAAGGATTTCTGTAGATACAGCAGATGTGTATGTTAGTTATGTATTACTGACTGTTCCCATGACGGCATGCTCCATGCATTTTTTATGTCATATGGACATGATACATAACGTGTACATTTTGGCTGTATACAGGGTGATTTTTTTTAAACTGACACTACTCAGAGTCATCTGCAGCGCGATCTATCAGTCGGAATTCCACCAAAATTGACAGAGGGGCTAAAGACGACATGGGGAAGAATTTCCGTGAAAAAAAATTTAGTTCCAAAAGCCGGCGATAGGGGAAGATACGGCGCTGTTATTGTCGGCGCACCCGAGAATCTCCATAAAAGGCAAGTAAAACATCAAAATACATATTTACGACAATGTAGTCGCCAGCAGCATCAGTATTTCGGGCTATAAAGATAAGGGATGAATACGGAAAATGTTGTAAGCAGACAGATGAATAACAAAGACATTTCCCTGCAACGCCACTTTATGCAGCAAATTCACTTCTCCCTCCTTCAATGTGACCACAGTCCTGGTGGACGACACATTGTATCCTGAACACTACGTTTTCAACGGCCAAGCGTAACTTGTCACCAGGAATGTTCATTAAAATACGGAATATGTTGTCCTTTAGGGTCGCCAAGTTTGAGACTCAACCAAGATACACCTTAGACTTTAAATAACCCTACAGAAAGATGTCACATGTGTTACGTCCGGGAAGCGAGGTGGCCATGCCAGTGGAAAAAAGCTACTGATGACCCTTTCTTCTGTAAAGTGAAGGCGCAACAGATTTCGCACCGATCTTTATAGCCCAAAATACTGTCGCTGCTATCGACTACGTAGTCATGAATTTGCATTTTGATGCTTTACTTGCCTTTTATGCAAATTCTCGGGTTCGCCGACAACAACAGCGCCTTATCGGTGACTCTTGGAACTAATTGTTTTCCCCAGAAATTCTTTCCCGTGTCGTCCTTAGTCCCTCTATCAATTTTGGTGGAATTCCGGCTGGTAGATCGCACTACAGATGGCTCTGAGTAGTGTCAGTTTTAAAAAAATCACCCTATATATCTCACACATCTTGTGAGAAACACGATTTGTAAAAAATACGAAAATTTCGGAAGATAAGGAACTGAGTTTGAAAAAGGAGGAAATGCACTGAAAAGAAAGGTGAGAAAATATATTGAAAATAGGAATAGGGCTTTTGCATGCTGTGGAAAATTGTGCTGAATACTAAAGGACTATTTAAAAATTCTTTGAAAATTTCTCATGATCAACAGGGCAAGATTGCCAGAATTAACGTAAAATAAATGCGTGGTACTTACCTTCTACAACAACACCGTGGAGATGAGGAAAACATTTTGGTGCATGTGGCTGTTCCGGATGTGCATCTCCGTTGTGCCAGTCAGAAGAACAGCCCGCCAAAGACTCGGAACTCAGAGGAAAACTGTTAGTGTGGTTCAACTCGGTCGATACATCTGCATTTACATATTCATGCTGAAATTCAAAAATACTTAGTATCAAGATACTCAGTTCATAGAAGCATTGAGATGTTTCATTGAAAACTAGAACATAGCAATGATAAATATGCGTCAAAGTGTACACAATAGCGCCCTTTACACGTTCGTTCTTTCCCGCGTGAAACCACAATCCCGCGCGATTGAGTGCACGTGTGAAGGTGTCGGAGAGGAAAGGAAAGCTGCTTTGGAGCGTACTGGAAGTTTTTCCGCGCGCAATCCCGTACGCTCCAAGCACTCGCGAAAGACCGTACGTGTAAAGGGCGCTAATGTCAGGTTTTACACAGACATCATAAAACGATGAGTGTGACGGTCTCGTCTATATAAAATACTAGCTTGGCTTTGCCCGGCTATGCTCGGGCTTCTCGCAGCTACGCTCAGACCATCCGTCCACCAGACAGTCGGCTTTGAATTGATTGAGTGAGAAGGAGAATTTTCATAAAAGGCACTATTAATTTGCAGCCTCTCCCCACCTCACAAAAAGGAAAATTTGTTATTCGTTTTAACAACCACCATCACCTGGTATGATATGAGCATACCTGCATTACAAAAAGATAAATTTTCATGTGAAAAGCTGGCTAGTTTAGCCTACATTCCTGCAATACAAAAGTTCAAATTTCCTGAAATTTGGTGACATAATAATGCATTATACGTTGAAATTATATGAGTGCATGTATTAGGCAGAATTGCATTGTCTATGTTGCGAGATAACCGCAAACCAATCTGGAATTGAATTCTAACTGAACAGCATTAATCGAATACCCAAATCGAATCACTTGAAACTCGAATCACAGTTCACTTGAATTTAAATTTTTTTTCACTTTTAATTGCAAAAAAAACCCAAAAAAAATCAGTACATCTTCAAATGATCTATTTATGATTAAAAAATTTGAATTAAAAGTATGAAAAATAGAAAAAAATTAAAATTAGACACACGATGAAACATTTCTTTTCAGTGATTCATTTTTTAGGGAGAATCACACTGTGAAAGAATCACGCTTTGTTTACATCGTCAAAGATGGATGATCTCACAGGAGACGCCTCATTAGAATCCAAATAACTCTAAAACTATTGAAGTAACAGATTAAGTGTACGCAAAAAAATTATCATCTTTTAAAACTCTTTCTAAATAAGTAAAATTTATGTACTTTCACGAAAAAAAATACATCGATTTTAACTTTTAAAACATGGCGGTTAATTTTAGTTCGGTGGAGTATGCATTTAGAGTTGAAATATCTCTAAAACTATTAAAGTAACAAAATAAGTGTACGCAGAAAAAAAAATTATCAGTTTATCTCTATATCTTTCCTCGATACATTTAGTAAGTTTAGTAATTTACCTATTCTTTTCACCGCCACACATTGCAGAAGTACTTTATCCTTCTCAATTATTCGAAGCTTGTTGCATCAAATGCAGATATGCGAATCTCATAAGTTCCTTGAGAAATCGTCACTCAATTTTGGGAGATTTTGAGCTTTCTTCAAGAGAGGGTCCAGAGAGTTTTCATCGTCCCTATATATAATACTACCCTATAAATTCTCTTGAATTCAAGGAATTTGAAATTTTTTATGGCCTAAACGTTGGTATTGACAAAAAAAGATACCCTCTCGGAAATTTGTGTTTTGACTATGGAAGTTTTGGAAAAGCAGTCATTCTAACCGAATCTAAATTCCCCGCTACATGCTTAATACACGTGCTACAATTGGATAGAATTCTTACAATTGCTACTATTACTACAATTGTCTAGTAATGACAATAAGACCTTCCTACGAATTTCTAACTGCAAACATCGTAGGAAAATATTTAAATCTGTAGCGTTACAGTGGGTACTTGCCCACTGTTGCGTGTACGGTGTCTAGCATGTCAAGTACCTAGCACAGAGTCCTAGGTATTATTTTGAAACCTTACAGAGCTTTTGCTTTACAAATTTTGAGATGATTCATAGAGAGATTTTCACAGGCAAGAGAAAAACATGTTTGATTAATTTACGCACAGGTGGTCTCCTAAACTGGTCGCCGTCGCTGAGACTTGCCTTTTAAGTAGACGTGCTCCTCTTTTTCATTTAAAATTGTTGACTCTCCTCTGTGTGACACCCATGAACCCCAGACTGCATAACATTTAAAAGTGTGGGATGCACCAAACATTCTTAAAAACAGAGTTGATAAATTTTGGAAGTCTGACTGGCGGAAGACATAATTTCGTCAATGTCCCAGCCTGTGCACAGATATCTACAACATTTAAACACCACTACGGTTGCATACTGATATACGTGCGTGTTTTACCGAAGTATTCTAGCTACAAAAGCCTTGGGGAATAAAATTTAATTTTGTGTCCAGAAGAGTTGAAGACGTTGCTATGGTTTAAAAAAAACTTTTGTTATACGAGTTTATACAATATATTTTATTATACACGTCAACTGCATTCGAAGCATTTGTGTGTGTGTGTGTGTGTGTGTGTGTGTGTGTGTGATTTGGTACAAGAAGTGGCTCAGTCAGTTTTTTCCAAGATTACTTTCTTTGCTTATGTGTGTTTAAAAAAATATCATTTTCAATGTAAGAAGTACCAAAGTCTGTACAATGGTTTAGAAAACACTCTCAAAGGTGTACATTTTGGCTGTATACAGGGTGTTTTATTTTAAACTGACACTACTCAGAGTCATCTGAAGCGCGATCTATCAGCCGGAATTCCACCAAAATTGATAGAGGGACTAAGGACGACATGGGAAAGAATTTCCGAGAAAAAAAAATTAGTTCCAAATATCGCCGATAGGGCGCTGTTGTTGTCGGCGAACCCGAGAATTTGCATAAAAGGCAAGTAAAACATTAAAATGCAAATTCATGACTACGTAGTCGATAGCAGCGACAGTATTTTGGGCTATAAAGATCGGTGCGAAATCTGTTGCGCCTTCACTTTACAGAAGAAAGGGTCATCAGTCGCTTTTTTCCACTGGCATCGCCACCTCGCTTCCCGGACGTAACACATGTGACATCTTTTTGTGGGGTTATTTAAAGCCTAAGGTCGAACTTTGTGGGCCTAAAGGACAACATATCCCGGACTTTGATGAACATTCCTGATGACATGTTAGGCTTGGCCGTTGAGAACGTAGTGTTCAGGATGCAATGTGTTGTCCACCAGGACTGTGGTGACATTGAAGGAGGGAGAAGTAAAGTGGTGTTGCAGTGAAATTTCTATGTTATTCATTTGTCTGCTTACAACTTTTTTGGTATCCATCCCTCATCTTTATAGCCCGAAATACTGTTGATATTGTGGTCTACGTAGTCATGAATTTGTATTGTGATGTTTTACTTGCCTTTTATGCAGATTCTTGGGTGCGCCGACAATAACAGCGCCGTATCTTCCCCTATCGCCGGCTTTTGGAACTAAATTTTTTTTCACGGAAATTCTTCCCCATGTCGTCTTTAGCCCCTCTGTCAATTTTGGTGGAATTCCGACTGATAGATCGCGCTGCAGATGACTCTGATTAGTGTCAGTTTAAAAAAAATCACCCTGTATACAGCCAAAATGTAAACGTTATGTATCATGTCCATATGACATAAAAAATGCATAGAGCATGCCGTCATGGGAACAGTCAGTAATACATAACTAACATACACATCTGCTGTATCTACAGAAATCCTTGGACCGAGGTCCTTAGGTGCAAATTCTCAAGTGCGCCGATAACAACAGCGCCATATCGTCCCCTGTCGGCGAATTTTGGAACTATTTTTTTTTCCCATGGAACTGTTTCCCAAGTCTTCCTTAGTCCCTCTATCAATTTTGGTGGAATTCCGGCCTATAGATCGTGCTACAGATGGCTCAGTGTCAATTTAAAAAAATCCCCCTGTATGTATCTATATATATATATATATATATATATATATATATATATATATATATATATATATATATATATATATATATATATATATATATATATAACTGAGTAAAAGAATTAAATTATAGAAAAGTCAATATTCTTAAGATTTTATTATATTTTGTCTTAACATTTGGAAAAAGAACCAACGGTTCTGGATTATCATTTATGCAGAGAACCGCTAGCCACACCAAAATTTGTAAATTATTGACAGAATGAAAACTGGTAACAATATGAACAACTTACAATGAATTTTAAAAAAAAGCTGTATTACCTTGGTTTCATCCGTTACATTTTCCTCCGTTCTGTGATATTTATCGTAACTGTGATGAAGGTATTGTTCTGCATCCATAGTAACACTCGAATCATCGACGGAGTCCCCGATGGTCTGAATCAAGTTGTTGAACTCAGAACGTGAAAAGGCTGGCAGGTCCTTGTCTTTGTCGCCATCAATGAATAGATAACGATTGGGATCGCGAGCCATAATCGAAAACTGGTCAGCGAGTTCTGTGAATGTTGGTCGTGATTCCGTATGAGGAATCCAACCTGATCACCATTTGAAAAAAAAATATTAATAATGTCAACAATGAGCCGTATATATATCTGATGTAGTCCAGACTTTTGGCTAGTTTGAAGTTAGTTTTCTTTTTTCACTTAAAGAAACAATTACCACCGATTGAAAAAAATATTATTTGGGATCAGAAACAAGGCAAGCTTCAACAATTTTTAAAGGTTGGTAGATCAAAAATTTGAAAAGGATAAAAAATCTACGGTAATCAAAGATTAACCCTTCAGCGGGCGTGCCAATTTTTGAAACACCAGAAGGCGCGCGTGGCACAAAGTGCAACGCCTCTTTCAACCTTGATCATTCATTTTGTAATAAAATTTTTTTTTCAAATTGAAAATGATAATTCTGCGTTTTATGACAATATATAAAATGTTTATAATATTGAGATATAATTAAAGGCCAAAGAATGCAGATACAATCGCCTTATTTCAAAACCGTCCGGTTTATTGGATCTAAGGACAACTTGCGAATGGATTCCTATTATGTTCAAAAACCTAAAAAATAATGAGATTGTCCATCTTCGTGATATACGGGATACATTGTAATAGCTGCACATTTTATCGAGTACATCAACTCCTGCTTTTGTCGTATTGTAATCCAGTATAATTGTTGTATTAGGGCGGTTAAATCCCGACTAACAATTAATGGAAAGGAATACAAGGGTCAGAAAATCATACCTGCGTTAGAAAGGGTGCAGATATAAATAGAAACAGCTTAGGACATTCAAAACTTATATATAAAAGCAAACCATTCAAAATTACGAAAATGTTGCACTCTGTAGACGGGCGCGCCCGCTGAAGGTTTAATCTAATTCGAGGCCTGTTTTCTAATCTCAAGCAAATCTTATTTTATAATCTTAATTTATAGTTAAAAATTCTTCACAAAGGGCTAATTTTTAGTAATTTTGATTGTTCAGCCATGTCTAAACAGTGCTAAAACACAATCTAATTTTTTCAGATGTTTCTTAAGTAAAAATTAGTATTAAAATTAAATGCTGCCAGAGTGTTAATTTGATTTGAAAAGAACCTTTTTCTTAAATTTTAAAAAATCATATCATCTGAAGCTATGCATGCTAAAAATTTTTGACTGGACTAGACACTAGAAATTTTTGACTTGAAATGATAAAGGACAGCTTTTAAATAAATTTCATATTATGTTACTTCATAATATATGTCTTAAATGTTAATCCTATGATTAGAATAAAAGGTATTTAAAGTATTCTGTCATTAAAAATACCCAGACTTTCTCTTTCATACATATACTTACATTGGACCATGAGGGTGTACACGTCCATACTACAAACAGATGGTTGTTGTAGCCTGTATCCTTTAAATAGTAGTTCTGGAACTTTTCTTGCGGGAATATTTCCATAGGGTCTTCCGCCATACGTAAACAATTCCCATACAGTAACAGCTGAAATTACATAGAATACGGAATTATAAATACATCAAAATAAGTCTAATTTTTTCACTTCTTTAAAATAAATCATAATATATTTAATAAAGATATGGTAAAAAATAATAATAAACGTTAATATTCAAACAATTATAATAAGCTTGTTGATTGTTTCATAGCGGTATGGTCAACTTTTATTACACATACAGCTACATATACCTGGACCTATAGTTTGAAGTCGATTCCGAATGGTTAAAAACAGGAATGCTAACAGTGATATATATATATATATATATATATATATATATATATATATATAGTATATATGGAACGCTGATATTCATAAAAGAAAAAGCAATATATGAACAATTATGATCTACATTAGCTTGTAAGAAAACTTACCGAATGCCCAAACATCGCTTTTATGTGTGAAAACTCTATGTTCAAAGCATTCCAAAGCAAGCCATTTTATTGGCATCTAAAAAAAAATATCAAATATAAAAACTGTGTTTATAGTGCAATCACAGCATAAATAACAGAATTTTTTAAAACATTGTAGAGGATTCTAATAATTTTAATTTCTTGGAATTCTACCTTTCCATCTTCAGCTTTATATTCCTCTTCATTTACTTCCAACACCTTGGCCAACCCAAAATCAGTTATCTTGATATGTCCAGGAGTTTTTACTAAATTTAAATAAGAAATTTATTTAAAATTTCAACTCAGAAGTCATAATGATTACAACCCAGAAAAAAATATTTGCATATATAAATATATGCTCACACACACAGATATATATATATATATATATATATATATATATATATATATATACTATATAGAGATATATCAATAAGTAGATAGATATGCATATGCATATTCCTGTAAATAGCTGTAAATATTTCCATAAATTCGTAAATATTCATTGTTCCTCCTTAATTTATATTTATTTCGTGTTAAATACCTTCTTTAAATGTCTGTGAGTGTTGAATGCAATATGTTACCATTTGCCGAAAAATTGTTGGGGTATGTATGTATATGGTGAATTTTATGGAGGTTGGCGAATAATTTCACACCATTTGGTGACATTTTAATTGTCTGAGAATCAATGAGACTTCACCTAGGTGGCGTCACTATCGGGTTCTGGAATTGTCCATTTCTTGAACTATCGAGAATATCGACAGCGGTATACAGATTTTTATTTCTTCAGCGGCCCAAATTTTTATTTCTTTTTCGGCCAAATTTCAGCTAAGCTGCGAATTGTACGACTGTTTCTTACCTGTGTGTGGGCCTGTTATTGTGTCTATTTGTGTCAAATCTAAGGACTTTTGCTAAACTTCGTCCTAGGCCTAAGTGACCGTGTACATATATATATATATATATATATATATATATGGTGCCCAGTATAAAGCGCTTAGGTCAAAAAAATTATTTTTAGATATTTGTTAGTATTGGTAAAAAATCTTTTGACTTGTATATAAGGCTTTAGTCTATCAATTTCGTATACAAAAGTACATTTCTATGTACAAAAGAATATGTCGAAATTATTGTTCTGCGATTGGTATAAAAGCCAATAACGTGGTATAATCAAATCACTGTTTTTGTCATAAGACCTTTATACAGGGCACCATAGACATATATAAATATATATTACTTGTGATCTTTAGAGATGTACTTACATAAGACGTTTCTTAAAGCTAAGTCTCTATGAACCATACGCTTTTCTTCCAAATAAGCCATACCCTTAAAAATAAAAAAAATATATATTCCACTTAAATCAGTAATCACACTGATAAAATCGAAGAGAAAAGAAATTAAGAACATAAGAAGAGTCATCTTATAAAGAAAAACAGAATTTGTTTCCATAAAAATAAAAATTTGATTCATTTTTAAATATTCTATGGTATTATTTGTTCTAGTGTAAACTGTGGTTAATAGATTAATGAATACTCTCAGACAATCAGATAAAGAGCCATATTTTATTACTGAATAATGCTTGTAACATTCACCGTATATCTTCTCACACTTTATCTGTTTAATAGTAAAGAACTGATATTTTTTATTTCAGTAAAAAATATTACTGAAACTTTTAATATCATAGTTAAAATAGCAAGAAGTTAGCGATTGCGCTCGAGAAATCCGTCACGAAAAATTATCGAATTTTAGAAGAAAATCTCGGACTCCGACACTTGAGAATTATGGGATTCCCGATTCTCCAGAAAACATCTTCGATCGAGCAAATATTCGGGAATCATAAAAAATGTCGGCAAATTGTAGATTTCTCACTCTACAAAGTCAGTCACTCTAGTTTTGAATTTGGCATTGATTATGGCCGTATATAACAACTATCCTGAAGGGAATACTTAGAAGTTTTTTCTTGTAATGTCCTTTTTCTGATCTATGTTTATAAAATAATCTAACCAAATCTGTAGCTTTTTTATGTTGCTTTGTAATGAGATAATCCTTCACACACAACACAATTGAATATGTATGTAATAGCACATATTTAAATAAAAATATGCATTGATGAATGTAACTTCTTTTTCTAAACAGTTAAACGATTATAAAAAAATCAAATATAAAAGAACCCAATATTTTCCTTTTTCCTTTCTCATATTTTTTTCTGTATTAGTTTTTATTTTTATTTTCATTAAAACAGATCATTTTTCAAGTATAATGATTCACCAAGAATATCTAGATTCTCGAAATTTTCCAAAATGGAATTTCGAATACCGAAACTAAGATAATTGCTTATTCGAGAACTTCCGAATCTGGAGAAAGTAAAAATTTCGGGAAAACAAAATCTTAAATTCAGTTAAATAATAATCTATATATACGTATAAAACAGTTCCGCAACTGACTGACTGATTGACTGACTGACTGACATATAACACACAGACCAAACCGCTGGACCAAAAGAGCTGAAATTTTGCATGATGATTCTTCTTATAGTTTACGGGTGCACTAAGAAAGATTTTTGAAAAATTCTTTTTAGAATTTTTTTAATTAAATTTTTAAACTGCTTTTGTAACTTTTTTTAAAGTTTGCATTTCAAATAATTTAACCTCCATTTTCTGATTTTTGGTGAATTTTTAAAGATTAATTTTTAGAATTTAATTTATTAAGTGCTGATTACGAGGTTTCTTTTCTTTTTGTGATACTTTAAACTAATTTTGCGTCACATGCCTAACAGCGAAATAGACAAAAAAAATATTTTTTTTTCTTGCTAATGCGGCAGACGATTGGACATTTTTCAAAAAAATATTAAAATACAGTAAAAGATATGTTCCTCAAAGTGCACTATATTAACTGTACTATATTCTTTAGTATGTTCTATTAGATTTAATTTGAATATTTTCTTCTACGTTATTTTGTCTATAAAAATATCCGTTACGATTTTTTTATAAATATATTGCTTTTTTTTTACATCAATTGCATACATTGATCGTTGAATTTATTATAAATAAATAAATAAATGTATATATATATATATATATATATATATATATATATATATATATATGCATTAATTGCATACATTGACCTTTGTATTTAATTTGAATGTACTCCGTAGCGAAGTACGGGTATTCAGCTAGTATGGTATAAAAAAAGTTTTATTGATTTTTTCAAGACTTGAGGCAGAATTTTCAAAACATTCGAGTGTCAGCCAAATTACAACAAAACTGTAAAACAAAATGAATAGTTAGCATGTGCCCAGGAATGATCGCTGCCGCCTCCCAGTATCGCCCACATAGATAGCATGGAGAGACAGATTAGCATGGAGAGCCGGATAATGCGGTAGATGCTGGAGGTCTGTGTCTTATGTACAATTAATTGCAAGGGGGATTAAAAGGAAGTTTAAAATATCGGTACACTAGAAAGATGTTTATCCTCTAATCAAACTAAAATTTCCACAACCTCACTGAAAATTATTTAACCGCGTTTTATTACAACTTCTGTGTTTTTTCTCTTGATAAAATTCCAATTTCCTAATTCACCGCACATGTATTTTTATCGAATTAAATTAATCAAACTCAACTCACATCAATAAAAGTGAAAGGCCGTTCAAAAAGTTCACCTAATGTAGAAGGAAAGGCGGGAGACTTTGTAGCTTCTTTTAATAGAGTTTTTGATAATTTCCCTCTTTCGCTGATTTTTTAATATAGTTATTACAATGCATGATCTACATATTTATCAAATGTTATGCTTCGAAAAAAACTTATTTTTTTCTTACGTCGGTGCAGCGACCACATCGGCCATTCGCCCTCTGGCAGCCCAATAAAAATTATACTTGCTATGACAGTTTACAGGAGGACAGTTCAAAAAAGAAAGCGCAGGACAGCTTGTCAAATGAGTAAAGTCCATAGGAGCTCCTGAAGAACGCAGGATACAGTCAGGGCTATCTACCACGCTAATACGACACAGGTGATCCTTTAAAATGTCATGGCCAGTTAAAAGTCTAAAATTAGATTTTGAAAAAAAACTGGCGCCGACATTGCATGGGCTCGGGGTGTTGCGACGAACAGGAACTCTTTCCTTGTAGGAGGCCAAGAGTATATAATCGGCTCTCCCCTCTCAAAACAAAACACCAAATCGAAACTGTTAAGATTTTGTTGTTATCAAATTTCGTGTATTTGTACTGTCTGTTATGTTCATGTACGTGGCAGTATGCTTTTATGTGTATTAAACCTTTTAACTTCTTCGTCTACGCATACATAAAATTAGTGGCAGTTCCTTCTAATATATATCCCTCTGGGAAACACAGAAGATTTTCAAGAATTTTCTTAGAGAGAATTTTGAAGATAAGATGTTTTGATTTCTAACCTACTTCGAATTTTTTATCGAATCTAAAATATTCAACGTATATTTTCATTATAATAATCTTTTAAAACTTTTTTTCTTTGTTGATTTTTTGGCTTGTATGTTTGAAAGAAATTTATGGGTTTTTGGACTGTAATTTTAATGAGTTATATGGGTCATAAATTATAGGAATCACTCACGATTTGTATTTGAGATAGCTCTCTTTACAACTTCCGACTGCATTCACCATGAATTTACGGCCGCAGGCTTGCCCATAGATTCGGCTTCCTATCTAAGTTTATTCCTCAAGGATTTTCTCTCCCAAGATCGTTATTACAAAAGATTTACAGCATTACACTTTTACCATAAGGATGCAGTCTGTATGACTGTTAGATAAATTTTTCTACAAGCATCACCAAATTGGAAAGTAAGATGGGAATTCTCGATTGCTGATTCATTCTCCATACACCGTTTGACATGACGAAAATATGGGCTTCGGAACTCAGTAATCAATAATTTATCTTGTAAGAAAGAATTATCTTGTAAAAAAGAATTAAAAGATACAGTTTTTGAGCTGAGGAGCAGATGTTGCGATGTGACATTTCAAAATAAATAATTAAATGCAACGGGAGTGTTTTTTAATTTTTTTAATTTTTAATTTAGTTTTTTTAACTAAAATTTTTAAAACTAAAACATTGACCTATTTAAATATATACCTTCATACGCAAAAAAACTAATCTAAAAGTATGCATTTGCTAATCCGTGGTTATAAGAATAATGAGATGAAAATTCCCTATAGATTAACATCGAAATATAAGATTTACGAGGACGACTGATCTGCAACCTATATAACTTATTTATTGCGCTGGTCGGAGAAAAGAATATCAGATATCTTTAATGGATATCGATGAATTTTTCTATCGGCATTTCGAGAATATATTTTATTCTTGCAACCGTACGAATGTTAAAACAATTCAGTACTTTCATGCCTGCATACGCAGCGGTGCAGAATTTCCACCAAACATTCCTCTTAAAATGACAAATTTTAGATCAAAACTTCAGGAGCTGCTCATATCAGAGTTTCTGAAGAAACAAGGTTATGTAACGTGATAACCCCAGTCCATATTTTTGTAATGATCACACTTATTGCTCCATCAATTATTGATAAATATTTTAGAACTGTACTAGGAATGTTTTAGGAATGTTTACAGAACTGTAAACTTCAGTCTTCAATAATAATAACTGCAGATAACTAACAGAGGTCTATAATCCACACCGATAAGTTTGAAAGATGTTAACGTATAATCTGCAGATTACAAGCAGGAAATTACAGTTCAGGAGTAGCAAGAAAATGTCTAATAAATCTTTGCCATCGGCATTTTTATGCAAAAAAAAGTTGGATTGGTTCTCGACACTTACCTTTGCAATTTGAGAGCACCACTTTAACATTGGTTTTGATCCAATCTTGTCTTTGTTAGATCTAACATAGTCTAGGAGACAACCCAGTGGCATGAGTTGCGTCACAAGCATAAGCTCTGAAGCCATGGAAAC
Organism: Dolomedes plantarius; assembly: GCA_907164885.2. NCBI lineage: Eukaryota > Metazoa > Arthropoda > Arachnida > Araneae > Dolomedidae > Dolomedes > Dolomedes plantarius. The sequence continues at coordinate 43,104,059 of OU015500.1, forward strand.
TCCCAAGAGTTTTAAGAGGTTGGGGTGATCGACACTGGCCGTGATGTAGGCTTCCTAAATTGAAATGAAAAAAAATTACCTTAGAACGCAAATAAACTTTCAAATACACTGACGTGAAAAACTTAAGGACCGTATGGTTTTTTCGCATTTTCTTCGCAACTGAGCAACCTGTGTTAATGAAATTCACACCACAGAGACCCAATATGTACTTCATTAGTGAATGAAATAACACCCGTGCAAAAAGAATACAAACGTTTATTCGAAGAATTTATTAAGAAACAGCTTAAAAGCATTACATATTATCGTACAAAGGCGGACTTATTAGAGATGGAATAAAGCAAAGATGTGGTAGTCAGTAGGGAATATGATGTCCCTTAACTGCAATGGTTGCTTTGCAGCATCTTACCGTGCTTAAAACGAGTTGAAATATGAGCTGTTAGGGTAACATTGTCCGCTCCTCTTTTAGTCTTCTTTTCAGTTCATGGGCATTTTGAAGTAGAGGTATGCGTGCCGGAAGAAGTATTTTTCCAGGGGTCCCATACATGTTCTATTGGATTCAGGTCTGGGGACTCCCCAGGCAAATCCATACGAATGATATCCCCACTTTCCAATAGTTCATCCACAGCACACGTCCGATGAGATTAGTCATTATCGTCCGTTAAAAGGAACTGAGGTCCAATGACCCCTCGGAAAAGACGTGCCTGAGGAATGATCACCTCGCTGCAGTGGCGGTTTCCTGTTACTGAACCACTTTTGAAAATGGGGAGCTCAGTACGACCATTTAGCATAATGCGTTCTCAGACCATGACACCTGCACCTTCATACCGTATCTTTCAGTGATATTTGCTAAATGATACCATGTTCCTACCTCTCTCTATATCCGAAAACACAGATGTCACAAAGAAGCCCCACTCGGCGGGGCAACTTTATGACACATTTTAATTTTAATTTCTCAATGGTAATTAAAGATTAGGGTTATCGCAATACATTACAACGTAAGGAAAGGATATACCAATATTTTGCAATTGTTCGTTTTGGGCTGCTTTTAAAACTGATCGGCTGGCCCAGGAAAAAACTTAAAATCCGTCACAAAGTAATCTTACGGTATATATAATGTGAATTATTGTTATGTATGGTATAATCTCTTCTAAATTCAAACATAGAGTGGTTGGCTAAAATACACTCTTATACAAAAAAAAAAAAAGATGCACAAGGGAGTTATCCGAAAGGGACGAAAATCGGTAGATGTGATGTACATGTACAGAAAAACAAATTATAACAATTTGAGAAAAATTGGATGGTTTATTCAAGAGAAAGAGCTTCACAAAGTGAAAAAGTCATTAACGCGTTGGTCCACCTCTGGTCCTTATGCAAGCAGTTCTTCGGCTTGGCATTTATTGATAGAGGTGCCGGATGTCCTCCTGCAAAATATCGTGCCAAATTCTGTCCAATTCGCGCGTTAGATCGTCAAAATCCCGAGCTGGTTGGAGGGTCCTACCCATAATGCTCCGAACGTGCTCAATTGGGGAGAAATCCGGCGACCTTGCTGACCAAGGTAGCGTTGGCAAGCACGAAGACAAGCAGTAAAACTCGCCGTGTGCGGGCGGGCATTATCTTGATGAAATGTAAGCCCAGGATGGCGTAATATGAAGGGCAAGGCGTAGAATATCGTCTACATACCGCTGTGCTATAAGGGTGTCGCGGATGACAACCAAAGGGGTCCTGCTATGAAATGTAATGCCACCCTCCACCATCACTACTGGTTATCTGCCCGTATGGCGGAAGACAGTCAGGTTGGTATCCCACCGCTGTCCGGGGATTTTCCAGACACGTATTCGCTGATCATCGAAGCGCGACTCATCCTTGAAGACAATTCTACTCCAGTCAGGGACATTCCTTGTCAAATGTGTCCAACACCACTGCAAACGGGCTTATCGGTGTACAGAGGTCAATGGTAGTCGGCGCAAGGGGAGCCGTGAGCTCAGCCCCATTTTCCTGAGCCGCCTATGAATGATCCTTGCGGTCACTGAGACCCCAGTTGCCCGTACTATCGATGATAATGATGGATCTTGGGTTGTGAGTGCCGCTCTGACGATTGCTTGGTCCTCACGTTCTGTCATTTCTCTAAGGCCGACCACTTTCTTATTGACGCTGTGTTCGGCCATGGTGCACCCATCCCTGCCAATATCGCCTAATAGTGGCATCGCTCCTATCCAAATGTCGAGTGATTTGCCGATTAGACCAACCGGCTTCTTTGAGCCCAACTACACGTCCTCTCTCAAATACTTTCATCTACGCATATTGTTCGCGCACCTGCATGCGAGGTATAGTTACTGTCTATCTGAGTACACGGAATGAAATTCGCAAAGAATTTATGACCTGGAATCGAAATTTCTCCTCTTTAATATCCTTCCAGTTGCGCAGTTAAGATGCGCTGCAGCGTCCCATGTTCATTCATTGGCCGCCAAACTTTAAAATTTTGCATTTTCCGTCGAAACCTGTATGCATATCAATTTCTGTCCAATTTGCATTACCCCTTCTTGGTGGATCTTTTTTTTTAGTCTAAGAGTGTATAAGACAGTTCAATTGAAAGTCCAGTGCTTACTAGCTTTTATTTTATACAAAGATAAGGAGCATAAAATTTGCTTACGTATTTTATATTCTTTGACATATTCATCTACACGTAATTCTGTCAGACTTGATACAGCATGACTCAAGGCAAAGAATCATTAAATATTTCGATCCAAATAGTAAGTTATCCAATGAATTTTAATCGTAGAAATGCTATATCCACTGATTAGTAAATGTATATTATTTTATTCTGTGTTCTGCAAACTAAAGTAGCCCTTTCAATAAAGTGAGAAAGATTTGATGTTGCAAATGTTTTGATAACTCAAATTTTTTTTGCACATAACTGCTATCTTTTGCTACAAAATTGTTTAATTATTTTTAAAAGAATTTAAAGTATCGTTTAGAAAAAATCATTATTTTTTAAAATTTATAAATTATTTTAAAAACCAATTTAGCAAACGAATCTTAAAAATATCATCCAAAAGCTTTTTTTGAAATATTTCATTTTAAGAATTTAAAAAAAAAAGAAAATGAAAATTTACAGATGTAAGGAATTTGTAAAAAAACATATGAAGACAATTTCAAAATTTGAAAAACACATTCTCTATTTAAAAATCTACTATGAGAAGAATTTTAAAAAAATGCATTTATTAACTTAAAATATATGAAAAGAAAATGAACACGGGGGATATGAACACGGGGAATATAGATGACTGTGATAAAATGTCGTACTGCCGTCAACAAGTATCGTTGCTTGTACAGTAAATAGTTTTTCCTACCTCTAATATCTGTTTATTCTTAATTGGACAGTTTCCATCTTGGAGGACTTTGATAGCCACAGGGATTTTAACGTTTTCTCCTTCAGGTACCCAAAGACCCTGTAAAGGGAGAGGAAAATCACACAAAAATTAATAAAAGTACATCTAAAGTTATCTTTATACTGAAGATTTCTTTGACTACCTACTATACTGAAATATCTATACAGAAGAGATTAGGAAGTCCGTGGAATAATGATGAATTCGGAACGCGTCGGTGGCGTGGAAACTTAGGTTAAATTAACACAAATTCTTACAGTCTTAGTGTCTAAAAAAATGTATGAACAGAGGGAAGACGGAACAGGTTATTCAAAGTTCTGTAAAAGAGTACTTTTTGAAAGGAAGGTAGTGAGGACGACCTCGGGAACAGTTCTTGGGACTAAGAAAGTTCTCAGTAACTACACAGCACAATGGAAGTCACTGTACATCTCTGCGACGCTGAAAAGCTGGAGAACCGAAGTAATAACCTGTAGCGAAACTCCTAGAAGACACCATTCGACAACCAATGCCTATAGACCGGATCGTCGAATCGTTGTGAAGATGAGATGACCGCAAATACCCAGATTCACCACTGTCAACTTTCTAGCAGTATTTCAATAAGGAGTTAGACTTGGTTATGAAAAAAACTTATTTATTTTATATTAACGATCGTTGACTCAAACTTGAATATCAAAAACGCAAGAACTATAATAAGCTATATACACAGTCGAATGCTCTAGTTCACTTGAGCTCAAAATATGATGACCACTCCGATCAATGCTTACAGTAGTAAAAAAAATTAATGCAAAAAACACATCACGAAGGTTAGCTTCCCCCAACAGTCGGCAAGTCGAACTGAAAGGGGGTGCATAAGCATAAAAAAAGGCAGCAGCTAGCTATCAAAAAAAGTAGCTCTATCTATAAATCTGACTGAGTAATCTCTTTTCATTCTGGACAAGGCGCACACAGGCTAGGGTTGTATTAACTTAATTGTAAACTAAAGTATCGCAAATACGAGAAGAGGCTACCGGTCTACGGAGAAGGACTACCCGTGCCGCGACGAGTAGCATCGGAACTCATCGGTAAACCGCAGTAAAGAACAAACCTTCGTAGCTAGAAAAACGGGGATTCACCGCCAAAAAATATAGCCAAGTAGGAGCGAAAAGAGTGGGCCGGCCGCTGATTGGACTTAGCCAAGAGTGACGTGAAGCGGCGCCGAATGTGATTGGCGAATTTCGCACTGGTCCAGGAGGAGAATTTTTTAAGAAATTTCTCACGGGGAAGATTGGGGGATCGCCAACAGATATCGAAGGTTATAGACTGGGAAATAGATAGAGAGTGTCCGTGCTATTGTACCTTATGCCAATTGAAAAGCAATTTCTACGACCCCTGGATGGAAAACGTCAGGTCCTCTTTAACAGGACGGCACAAGCCATAAAACATCCAATTATCTGTACTTGTAAATTGCAGTTTCAAATAAACGAAACTACTTTTAAATTGGTTCTTGGGAAAAAATGCATTGCTGAACAAAATAGCGGATGCTATCAAT
>OU015500.1:43113972-43141472 GCA_907164885.2 Dolomedes plantarius
GAATTTCCAGATAACGAAGAAAATTGCTATCAAAACTAAACATAGATATGTTGTAAGCTAAGTTGCTATCCATTATTCGCATAGTGTTTGAAACTGACAATAAATTTCATACCTACAGATAAATGTAACAGAGCGTGGGTAAAACTTTAAATGGTTTTCCTGGGGCTATATACTACATATATATATATATATATATATATATATATATATATATATATATATATATATATATATATGCATATATATATGTATGTATATATATATATGTATATATATATATATATATATATATATATATATATATATATATATATATATATATATATCACTCATTATTATCTTTTCTGCTCAGAAGAACTTGAAATTGTTTATTTATTTCATTTTATTCCGGGGAACCAAAATGGGTGCCGATTTCTTATAACATGTACATTTTTTGTATGCTATTTTTTATAAAATTAAATAATTATTTTTGTTCAACAGCTTAATCATATCTTGTCTTTAAACTAATTTAACATATTGACATTAAAAAATATCAGTTGCATTGAAAAAATATTATTTTTTTGGGCTTATTCTTGAAAATATGTTAGATTTCTCAAACTTGCAATACTTTTGGCCAGTAGTGTATACATATAAATTATTGAATATAAAAACAATTTCCACCTTCTTGGTAAGATTAACTACATATGAAAAGTATATATATCACTTTTAATTATTGCCAACTTTATTTAAAATTTACAGTTTATCAAGAAATCCAACAGATAGTTTTAAGAATCAGTTGTAAAATTAAGCAAAATTATGATGTTTCGTATCTCACATGAACAAACATCTTTAGAAACATTTTCTTCGATGCTTTTCAAAGTATCAAGAGAAAGGTCGAAAAAAAATTTAAAAAAAAAACAGTTTATTAAGTGGACTGAGATGCCTACTGAGTCTTTGAAAGTCAATTCGGGACTATGTCTTTATTTTAAGTTGACCTATTCAAACAATCTCCTCGTATAATTTTAAATGGTCTTTTACTGATGTCTTTTCAAAAAAAAATTAAAGGATACTATATAACTGCAAAATTTCAATTTAAGGTTACAAAAAAAAATGAATTTGTATGATAAAAAAGAAATAATGGCACAAAAATGCTTCTAGTTTGTTTTTTTTTTTTTTTTTTTTTTTTTTTTCCAATGCGGAGGCACTTGTAATGAAACATTGGCCTATACTACACCGCAATTTTACTGCCCATTTTATTATGGGGGCACCATATAGGCGGACAGCATTACCCCCTATGAAGGGACGACACGAACGGAAGCATTTTTCGTGGCGCCACGCCGGGATTCGATCTGAGCACCCTCAGCACCGTAACCCAGCGCGCTGTACCACAGGGCCGCCACAAGCCCTCTTCTAGTTTGTTGTTTCTATGAATATGTTTGCTGAGGATAGCTGCATAATTTATAACGTCTATATAGATTCTTCCAAATACTGGACACCAGTAACAACTTTAGCTAATTGTTACGTAACAGAGTAAAATTATCTATTCTCATGAGGAAACTTGTATTGACAATAGCCGTATGCATAACAATACCGGTAGCCAAATACCACAACAATTTTTAAACTGATTATATTCAGAAGGGTACAATAGTCTCAGATTTTTATTTTGAAGATAACATAAGGGATTACTTTTATATAAAAAAAATTTCTTTTACAAAACTTTGAAGTAATCTGTAAAATAAAGAATAATTTTTTTACTGACAAACTGAAGTTTTGAAAAAAAAAAGCACAAAATTGTATTAGGACAAAAAAAAATCATGAAGTACTTTGTGATTTCTTTTCATTTTATACTGTACAAAGCAAAAATTATGAACTTTTTCCAGGTGGAGATTAGAACTTTTTAGTGGTTTTGTGGGTTTTGGAGTTCCGTCATGAATTTCGTTATCAGTATACCCTCCGATAAAGATCTAACACATGTCTCTTAATACTCACCACAGTCATCAGCATGATCTTATCTTGGGTTTTAAACTTCCTCCTCCTGTCGTACGCAAAAACACCGAAACATAGTGTTAACAACAAAATGCAAACAAAAACGCTTCCAACTATTGCTAGAATGTTATGTCTGAAAGTAGGAGATTTATTTTTATTATAAACATTATTATATATATATATATATATATATATATATATTACTATATTTATATATATATATATATATATATATATACTATATATTTATATATATATATACATATATATGAGCAAAAAGTACAACTAAGTTAAAATATTTTAAATGCTTTTAACCTACAGATAATTCAGGACTTTATTTTTTTTTTTAATTTCCAATGGCAAGGTATATGACTGATACAATAATAATAATAATAATAATAATAATAATAATAATAATAATAATAATAATAATACAAAAAAATTTTTAAGACATTGACCCATGCGCAGTCTCGCAAACAAATATCGCTCAGTCTCAGAATTTCCGCGGATTGCAATACACCGTCCAAGGTGGTCTCTCTACAAAGCAGGCAGGACGGGCTCGGCAGGATACCAATACGAAACAGGTGTGCCGCCAATCATGTCCAGTAATTAGGCGCAATATCTCCACAGCTGTAGGATGAGGCCAGTCAGGGTTATTGTCCTGGATAGTCTTCAACCAGCTCTTTGTGAAATTTCTACACACTAGGCCTTAACGACAGTTAAGGGCTTAAGTGTGTTTAATAATACGTTTTGATTTTATAATGATTTACTAAAATAGCACAATAAGAAACACTATGTCATGTTTCTTGTTACTTTTCTAGGGGATCATCAAATAAGTAGAAATCGTCATCGCACAATTATGTCTGAAAAAAATGTTCTTGCCTCTGCATATTTACAGACGAAAACTGTAGATTATGTTATAAAAATCAAGGGAATATTTTTAAAAGCATGGCCTCTATAATACTAAATGACAAGGAAAAGAGATGTAATTTATTTTCATTCATTTATTTTAGTATTTTCTCTCTTTTATTGCTGCCAAATATATTACCACATTCTTTTATTTCTGACATTTTTGTTGCAAATAAATTCTATACATTCGCTTTTACCAAAGCATACAATTATTGCTATAGCTGGAGAGCTAAAGAATTTTTTTGTTTTCAGATAGGAAATTTATCACAATTTGTTTTATAAAAGTTGGACCACGGAACTGGACATAATTGAAGGTACCTACAAAATGACTAGACAACAAGTAAAGGCAAAGATTAAGGCATATGGAATGAAAGTCTGGCAAGAAAGGTGGGCCGATAGTGAATTGGGGAGGCCGGTATATAAAATCTACCCTCAGGTTTCCTTGGAAAGATTAATATCGAATTTCTATATTAATGAAGCTATCACTCAACATGGAAGCATGGGCTCATATCAAAGAAGATTTTTTGGGAAGATTGACATCTGTGCGTGTGGAGAGGTCCAGACAATAGAGCATTGTTTATTTAATTCTGTAGCATGGAGAGATTTGCGTTCGAGATTACCAAGGGAAATTGCTGAATGGTCACTACATAAATTCTATAATGACTACTATTGTAGAAAATTCATTTTGGATGTGATGAAACTTTGGCTTATGGACTTTTATTACCCCTTTTTGGGTCATGGATAATTTTGTTGTTTGTTTGTTTCTATTTCATTCCGCATTTTGTCCTATACTGTATTTGACTGAAATTTGGTATGTTTTTGTGCTGACCTTTGTTGTATGGATATGTGCTGTATCTCGTTGTTATAGTTTTACACTTTTGAAGTAATGTAATGTATGGGACTACTGCAAGTGCTTAGTATTTGTATTGTAAATATCCATTTATTAATATATGCGTCTTGTACCGTGTGCGTATCATATAGTGTATGTACAGAAGGGTCGTTCGCATTTTATAGAAACGATTTTGTAATTTATTTTTGTTAATTACATTTTAATATAAAAATTTGTCAACTTCAGAATAACCGTATGCTACTGTTTTGTTTTGATTGAAATGTAAAATAAAAGATTTATCTAGAAAATGGCTCCTAAAATTGACAGATAGCTCGAAGGTTTCATAACTGCGCTTTCCGAGGAGAAATATTCGTCTCAACAAATTATGAAGCGGTGTAAAATCGCGGTTATGGCATTTCAAAAAAAAAAGGTATTTATAACATATTAAATTTTAATGGAAAAAAAGTCTAACTGAAAGTAAAAATGAAAACCGCGAAACCTCATCCTAAGATTGTTCGAACGCAGGAAAATATCAAGAAAGTGAAGTCTCTGGTCCTAACTGAAAGCACTTTTGTGCTTTCAGTTTATTAAAGAGGGCCTTACGAAATCGGCATCCAAGAACACTGAACGGACTTTGGAAAACGGTTCAAGAGGAATGAGGTAAAATTGACATGACAGTGCTGAGAAAAAGTTTACTTTCATGGGAAAATTCGAGCTAGAGCTATTGTGTCAAGAACCATGGTTATCAGACAGAAGCAAATCGCCGCAAAAAATATGGCATTTATGCATAAAACGTAGCTATCAAAATCGTTTCCATAAAGTGCGAACGACCTTCTGTTGTATCGTATTACATAGTATCGCATTGTATTATATCGTATCTTTACGTATCGTGTATTGTAATGTATCTCATCGTATCGTATCGTATTGTATTGTGTCGTATGTTATAATGTATCGTAACGTATCGTATATAAGTATCGTATCTGGGCCTAAGTAACGTATATGTATATTGGTTAATATATTGTAGTGTGTTTTATAGTAGATGCATAGTGTTGGTGCTTTATAGGTTTATATAATTGTTTATTATAGCATGTATTTATCTGGTATTGTATGGAACGCATGTATTTATTTTGTATTGTATGGTCCTAGTCAAGCTGATTGCCATTGCGAGATTTGTCGTCTTTCAAAATCATCCGTATACCTTCGGGAAGGACGGATTATCTTTAGGACTTACTTATAAAATATGGAATATTTTTAAAGCAAAAAATGAAAGCCCTTGATAATTTCATTTCTTGGCTTTTGCACGAATTTTTCCTCCCTTTTTTTAACCCTTAAATGGTAATATCCGTCTCTGGGTCGGGTAGAGTTGATACTTTTCTCGCTAAGTGGCGGAATTATCGATTTGAAACCTTCATGTTCGATCTATGCTTCAGGTATTCCATCACCTTGTTTGTGTTTGCTTTTATCTTTGAGTTTTGTTTACTTTATCGCCGTACATTTATCATTCCAAGAAAACTCACCCCGCTTTAGAGACGAGTATTACTTCAAAGATACGTATTTGGTCCGTCTTTTAGATGACTAAAAAAATTATAATGGAAATTGTTCGTCCAGAAAGTGACAGGAAACAAGTGTAAGTAAGCAATCCTTAAAAAGTGACATGTTGGAGAAGAGGAAAAACTGTAGGTACTGTCCTTACACAAAAAAAAAAGAATGACGAAATAAAAGTGTGTGAAGTGTGATACACCTAATTTCTTGGAGTGTTTAAAAAAGATATGTAATATTTCTGTCAAAATTTGTAAAACTTTTATGATGAAACTAGCTGAATACCCTTGCTTCGCTACGAAGTATATTCAGATTAAATACGACGGTCAATGTATACAATTAATGCCAAAAGAAAACAAATAATATATTTATAAAAAAAATCGTAACGGATATTTTTATAGACAAAATAATGTAGAAGAAAATATTGAAATTAAATCTAAAAGAACATACCAAAGAATATTATAGTACAAATAAATAGTACAGTTTGAGAGACATTTCTTTTACTGTATTTTAATATATTTTTGGATAATGTCCAATCGTCTAACGCAACAGAAAGAATTTTTTTTCAATTTATTTCCTTGTTATGCATGTGACGCAAAATTAGTTTAAAGTATCATAAAATGAAAAGAAACCACCTGATAAGCCTTTAATAAATTAAATTCTAAAAATTAATATTTAAAAATTCACCAAAAATCAGAAAATGGAGGTAAAGATTCAAAAAAGATTTCATTGTAAAAGAATTTTTATGATCTTTCTTGTGATATAAATTTTATAACCCTCGGATTATTATTTTAAATGCAAGCTTTAAAGAATGTTACAAAAACAGTTTAAAAATGGATTTATAAAAAAATCTAAGGAGAATTTTTCAAAAATCTTTCTTAGTGCACCCCTACACTATAAGAGGAATCTCTATGCAAAATTTCAGCCCTCTAGGTCTAGCGGTTTGGTTTGCGCGTTGTCTGTCAGTCAGTCAGTCAGTTAGTCAATCAGTCAGTTACGGAACTGTTTTATATATATGGATTATATTTTAATCACGTTTATATTTGTCACTAGTTTACTTTTTTATTCTGATCTATTTCTAATAATTTAATTTTCTTTTGTAGATCTTATTGGAATTCTAAAAAAATTAGATTGACTTTTACTGAATAAAGTTATATTAAAATTAAAACCAAGTGTAAAAGTATTTTATAAATCAATAATACCTCAAATACAGAGCTAAAATTAAATTAAAATCGGAAAATTGCATAATTTATAAGCTACGAAATCCAACTTAGTCTCATGGTCGGATGTTACTGGTAGAGGGAATCAGATAGAGGTTATCATTTACGGGTTAACGTTCCTTCATTAACTGAAAGAGTTGTACTTATAATTAGTATTTTCTAATAATTATTTCATTTTACAAAACATATCACCTCTAAACACATCATTTACTTTTGACGAACATATTGCTCATGCATCCTTTCCAGATGCTAAAATCAAATAATACAGTTGTAGTCGTTATGTGCTGCAGATTTTTTTTTCATTTAATTAACAATACTTATTGCAATTGTTATATTTGTTAAATTGCAATAAAAAAATTTTAATGCAAAAAAAAGGTGAAGATAATTTAAACAATCTTTGCTTTTTTAGCCAGTTTTCAATCCTAGTTTAATTTTCTATATTATTTAAAAGATTATATTTGAGTATTTTTCCATTATTGTCTTAAGTTTACCATATAATTACGTCTATTTAAATACGTTTACTTCTCGTATATTTTTGCATGTACGTCTTGTCTGACAGCCTTTGATAAACAATGCAATTATTGCTCTTGTAAAGTGAATTTTCTAATTTTTTTTGTACAAAAAAGACAAATTCCTCGCACATTATTTGGTGTACAAATTTTATTATTACAATGAATCTCTTACAATAGGCAAAAGAAGCACGGGTAATTTTAAAAATCCCATGTATAGGAGTTTTCAATCAAATTTTTTTGAGCGTTTTAAAGAGTTAATACATATAGAGATATATATATATTAACATCTCCCCGGTAAAAATTATACCAACATAATGACTGCAATGAGAAGTTATAGAAGCGTTTTAATGTTGAAACGAACAACAATTCTTAGAAACTCCTTTTATTATTAAAATAACAACGTATGTAAATTATTTGGCATAAATTTGTAAATACTTTAACATATTTGAAAAGGATAGTGCATTCCAATACATTCTATAATGTTTTTCCTTTGAGTCTAAAAATGTGTTATAATGTTGCTGTTGTTTGTAATGTCCCTGGGGATCAGAATACTAGCACAAGTTGCGGTGCTATGAGAAGATAAGATAGATAATAGACGTATACGTGCACATAGGACAATTCTTCTTTTTTTTAATTTACAAACAATGCAACGATGAACACCAGATACACTGTAGGTTGCTGCAACTGTTTCGAGACGGAGCTCCTTATTATACAAAGGCAAATATGATCAAAAACACATAATGAAATTCACCGCTTACTTTCCATGATTAGGTGATTCTTTGGGATCCTCACATAGTTCACTAGCACTGTATTTTAGACAGTCACAAACAGAATTGAGGATCCCATATGCCGTACAATTCTTGCACCTGTCGTGGCATTTACGGCAAACCTAGAAAGAAAAAATCATTAAATTACTTTCTTCATATTCATTTTATATTAAAGAAAAATAAACTGAATATTGCACTAATCTCTTTTGGTTGGATGAAAGTGCTGTTGTCATATTTTGTTTGATTAATGCTAATTGGACTGGGATCTTCTGTACAGTTTAAAGGGAAATCAAAATGGTATAAAAACCAAACTTGCTTCAGTATTCATACCCACAGACTTTGGTACAGAACCAAAAGGTCGTAAGGACATCTTGTGGCTACACTAACCATAAAATTTACCCGTAGTGACAAATTTAGGGTATTTAAATCTTTTGGGTGGAGACGCATTAGTGTGCGTGCAACCATCTATGGACCTTGTTTGGCATGTACCGGCCAGGGAATTATAAATCACATTAAGATCAAAAGGTCTTTAATATAGCACATCGGCTGACAATGTAGACCTATCCAAAGCAATAGCGAATTTTCCTCTTAGAATTTTCAGTGTTTGTTTTTTTGTTTTTGTTGTGCAGGGCGCGCAGTAAAATAGGTACATTTGAATTATGACAAAGTTCGTTGAAGTTAAAATAATTTAATATGTACAGATGAATATGTACAAATGAAAAACATAATAGCGAGCCAACTGCTCAAAGAAATAATATGCTCGTACATGAAAAATATCTCCACACCTCTAACCGAGAATGTGAGATTTACAGATGCGACCGACCGACAGACAGACAGACTGACTGACTGACTGACTGAGTGAGCGAGCGAGCGAGACATTAACAAACCTGCTCTTTTATACAATTAAACATTTGCATAAGAAACACAGTCTACAGTTACATACGGCCAAACCTGGTCCGTTAAAAATAAGTCGTTTCATATGTCAAATGCGTAAGAGAAAAAAAACTATGACGTCATATTTGCGACAGCCGAGAAGCTGAATACCATCGCATTCTTGCGATGTTTGAAAAGCTGACACCTCAACCGAATGTTAGGAAGTGACAAGATAAAAGTAAACAAGGCGAATATCGCCACGTTAAGCACGCACCGCGCAATTTTCCTATCAAATGGCCCGCCTCTTGTCACCTCATAACAGGTAAAGTTTTTCCAAAATAAGGTAACTTTTAAACAATACTTCATAGACAAAATATTAAGTACACTCTTAAAAGTATATTGTAAATTTAAAGATATAAGCATAGCTTGCTCGTAAAGGTAAGTTTTTAACGTGAGCATTAATACAAGTTCAGAATATACCCAATTCAGAATATATTAAGAAATCAATAAAGCAAAAAATTAACAGATTTATATACACAATGAACTTTATACTTTTCACTTGTATAAACATTTTGTATAAACACTAATGCGAACACTAATATATATTCAAATAACATATTCAAATGAAAGTTGTTTCATGTATGCATAAAAACCATTCAAAACAGTATCAATGGCGTTATCAATTAGTGTGTCACACTATTAAAAAAGGATATTAAACATTTTAATACATTACAAACACAACATGCAAATATTCACTTTAATTTAATCTTTTAAAAACCAGAAAATATCTGTATTTTAACATTTAACAGTTTTTTTTATTCTACATAGATCAAATCAAAAACAACCAATACATACATTTCTTAAAAAGTTTGACAGTCCTTGTTTAGTAGTGGCTTTAGTAAATGCATCTACTAAATTACTTTTAGTGTTAACGTATTTAAGCTGAAAAATCTTATCGTTCAAAAGATTACGTATAAAATGCAGTTTGACTGAAATATGTTTAGTTTTGTGGTTTTCAATGGGCGATTTGCGGAAACTAATTGCAGCTTGATTATCACAGTATAAATTAATTTCAGATGGCATAGAACTTAAAATTTTGTTATCTGTGAATTCATCAAAAATACGAGTAAACCAGATAAGTTCTTTAACTGATTCAACAAGGGAAACGTACTCACTTTCCATGGTGGACAGACTTACGCATTTTTGCTTGAAAGTCCTCCATGCAATGGGGGTTTTATCAATTAAAAGTATCATACCTCCCATAGATGTACGATCATCCCTGTTGGATGCAAAGTCGGCATCACTAAAACAGTTAAAGATTATATTTTTAATACCTGATAATTAAAGTTTATATTCACTAGTATGACATACATATCCCAGCAGCTTTAAAACAGCATCCCAATGCACCATACCTGGGTTCGACTGAAACTGAGAAAGAATATTTACGGCGTATGATATGTCAGGCCTAGTTCGCGAAGCTAGAAATGACAAATAGCCTATCGCACTCCTGTAAGGGATGGTTTTCATTTCTTTCTGTTCAACCTCAGTACTGGGGCATTGGGTTTTAGATAATATTATGCTTTTCGCTATGGGAAGTAAAGTTATCGGAAGTTTAAAACTGTTAAACACGCTACGTATTTTTTCGATATATTCACTTTGGTGTATGCATAATTTGCCATTAGTTTCCTCAAATTCTACTCCAAGTAGTTTTTTAGTTCTGCCCAGATCTCTTATGTCAAACTCGGCATTTAAAATTCGTACGACAAAATCAGTTTGCTTACTAGTTTTTCCAAAAATCACTATGTCATCGACATACAATAATAATACTACATTATCTTCATAAGTGAAAACGCAATTTGCCCATGATATTTTACGAAAACCTTTTTCCTCAAGTTTATTGCTAATTTCATAGAACCATTCGCGACCACTCTGATGAAGCCCGTACAACGCTTTCTTTAAGCGACATACAAACTGGGGCTTCTCTGGGTCAACAAATCCTTGGGGTTGTCTTATATAAACAGTTTCCGATAATGGGGCATACAAATAGGCAATTTTGATGTCTAACTGCCTATGAACCCATCCAAGGAAACAAACTAACACGGCAAAGAATGCACGAATGAGGGAAAAATTTACGACGGGGCTGAAAGTCTCGTCGTAAGATTCTCCTTTTCTTTGAGGAAAACCCTGTGCTACTAATCACGCCTTATAGCGTACAATTTCCCCCTCAGCATTCCTTTTTACATTAAACACCCATCGGTTCCCTATAATTTTAGCATTTTGAGGTTTTTCAACCAAATCCCATACCTCACGATTCGATATTACACCTAGCTCTTCCTCCATTGCTTGGTACCAATTATTAGCTTGAGGTGTTCTAAGTGCTTCGTAAAAATTGGTTGGGATTGGGCAATTTCCTAGTCATGCTGAAATTTGACTCGCTTCTTTAGTTTCTGAAACTTTTCCGGTGTAATTATTTTTAGTGCTAAAATCAAATTTAGATTCGTCATATAAAATACCGCGAGATGAACAGAATTCTTCGACTTCGCGATATGATCTCAATCTGTTTTTACCTTCAGGATAGTAATATATATTAAAACGGTCACTATCACAGCGGGGAACTGCTTTCCGGTACCATATAATATCCCGTTTGCCAGGCATTACACCTTGTTCAGAAGACATACTTGCAACTGCTTCGTCCTTTTCTTTCAAACTGTGCTCCGGTGTCAAATTTTCAGATTGCGTGAGCTCGCTTTCTGATTCAGATTCTGAATCTAAATTAATGGGGGAAGTAACAACTGGGTCCAGCTCGCGTCCATTAGGTACATCTCCGAATTTAACATTAATGGTTTCAATTACCTTTTTGGCATCAGGCAGCCATATACGATAACCTTTCGTTCGCCGGCCGTAACCAACCATAATGCCATTTTTTGCTCTAGGATCAAGCTTTTTACGCAAAAGCTTTGGAACTCCGACAAAAACGGCGGAACCAAACGCTCTGATATGCTTTACTGAAGGAATTTTACCTCCAAAAAGTTCGAACGGCGTTTTATCCCTATTTTTGTGGCACACTCGATTCCAGACGTAGGCAAAACATAATAAAGCTTCATCCCAAAAGTCTTTGGAAGTGCACTGTCACTCAGGAGAGTCCTAACTGCGTCTACTGCGGTATAATTAAACCTTTCACTAACCCCATTTTGCTCGGGGGAATAAGTATTTGTTCTTTCAGTCTTGATCCCTAAATTGTCCAAATAGTCCTGAAATTCATTATTGCAAAACTCTAGACCTTGATCAGTTCTAACAGCAATTACTTTATTTCCCGTGAACCTTTCAGCTCGCCTTTGCCATTTCTTAAAAGTATCTAAAACTTGAGTCTTATCTCTTATGGGAAAAGCTGTTACCTTACGCGAAAAGTCATCAGTGATGCTCAAAAAGTATTTTGAGCCATCCCTAGACTGGACTGGCATAGGGCAGCATAAGTCCATGTGAACTAATTCTAGGGGTTTAGAGGATCTAATTTGAGCAGTTGGTTTGAAAGAAGTTCTTCGGGTTTTAGCTATACGACAACTCTCACACTTAAATTCCTCAGATTTTAACTGGGGTAAACCCCTTACTGCCCCTGTTTTACTAGTGTTCACAATGTACTTGATATTAATATGCCCTAGCCTTTGATGCCAGGATCTTAAAGACGTAATTTGGGAGGATAATACATTAGCCTGATTTTTTGTATACAGGGGATACACATAATATAGCCCTGAATGTCTCTTAGCCGTCAAGATTTCGCGACCATGAGCACCGAAAATTCTGAGCACCCCTTTTTCTCCCTTGAAGGTACATCCCTTCTCGTCTATAACAGAACCTGCAATTAGATTCCTTCTAAGTTTAGGGGAATATCTTGCATCATGCAAGGTGATATATTCAATTCGTTTACCAAATTTAAAATGCATGTCGACTTTACCAATCCCCTCTATCTCGCAATCAACACCATTAATGGCACATGCCATTTTCTCCCCAGTTATTTTTTTAAATTCAGTAAATAGCTCTCGGTTGCAACAGAAATGACCACTTTCTCCCGTGTCAAATACCCAGGCAGTTTTATTTTGCACGCCACTTAAAGATGATTCTATTAGCAAATTATTTTTGCTTTTCAATTTTTGAGGGGGTTTAGGATTAGATTTTAGAGTTTTTACAGCTTTATCACTAAGTTTGGCTCTACATCTAGAAGTAGAATGACCTAATTTACCACACCTGTAACATTTTATATTATCAGTTAATTTATTACCACGTTCAGTCTGTAAAACAAAATCCTCTTGATCTTTTCTGCATTGTTCTAACCGAGACTCCTCGGCTAAAAGTTCTTGAATTATGACCTCGGATTTAAAATTCTCATCCGGGTACCTGTAGATCTGCTACACAATCCCGGTAAATTGAGAAGGTAAGTGACGAATCAGCTGGAACGATGTAAACCAGTCACTAACATTTTTACCCGCATCCTTTAACTGTAGTGCCAAGTCTTTAAGCCTTGCGGCGAACAGACCGATGCTTTCACCTTCCTCGGGCCGACACTTAAAAAATTGGTCATACAGACCTATTGTCCGTGCCCGAGATTCTGGACGAAAATAAGATTTTAGTCGGTTCCAAGCTTCAATGGGGTCTTCTGTACCAGAGAGCAAAGTCCGGTAGGCTTTTGAGCAGTTCAAATATATTATAGAAAAAGCCTTACCCTTTCGGGTGTTGAACGCTTTTACTTCCTTCGGGTCGGCAACTTCTGAGCCATTCGTGACATTCCACACATCTTTGTTGAGTAGAAGGACCTTAACATCTTCAGCCCACGTCGCGTAATTCGTGGCGGATAAAGGCTCCACCAGACTGTCGTTGTGGCCCACCATCACACAGAACCTTAAAAGTCTTGGCTACGTTTTCTCATCAAATGACCCTCGACGTTAAAAGGCCCATAACCTTGTTGTGCAGGGCGCGCAGTAAAACAGGTACATTTGAATTATGACAAAGTTCGTTGAAGTTAAAATAATTTAATATGTACAGATTAATATGTACAAATGAAAAACATAATAGCGAGCCAACTGCTCAAAGAAATAATATGCTCGTACATGAAAAATATCTCCACACCTCTAACCGAGAATGTGAGATTTACAGATGCGACAGACAGACTGACTGACTGAGTGAGCGAGCGAGCGAGACATTAACAAACCTGCTCTTTTATACAATTAAACATTTGCATAAGAAACACAGTCTACAGTTACATACGGCCAAACCTGGTCCGTTAAAAATAAGTCGTTTCATATGTCAAATGCGTAAGAGAAAAAAAACTATGACGTCATATTTGCGACAGCCGAGAAGCTGAATACCATCGCATTCTTGCGATGTTTGAAAAGCTGACACCTCAACCGAATGTTAGGAAGTGACAAGATAAAAGTAAACAAGAAACTAAATTAAACTGATTTTTTTTGCAAATGAGACATAGATAACTGCCTGTTATCATTCATTTTCATACTTCATTCGTGTGTGTGACCAAGTTAGTTCAAAAAGTAATGAAATAATATATTTTTTTAAATGTTAACAATAAAATTTCAGCGTTTGATCCAACACTCATTCTGCTTAAAAAATAACAATTATCAACGTGTTAAAATATATAAATTACTAGTATGATAAAGTTCATACTGAAAGAAAAATAATTAAAAGATAAAAAGAACTTTTTATATACCACGTTTTTAAATTTTCTGTTGAATCATATAAACTTGACAATTCTATGTATTAATAAATACTTTTTTAAAATTTTTTTGATGAATTATCCCATCAATTTGAAAGAAAATGATCAAATGCGTAATAAAGAGAGCAATTATAAGATATTTTCAAACAGCAAAATTAACTGAAAGTGAATTCAAATCTGCTTAAAGGTGGCTGCTAAAAGTATTAAAAGAATGCATTGTCATCGTGTTCTGAGCTATTCTAAAAGTTTCAAATGTTTGGCTAGTCGGGAAGTTAGTTAAAAATCGGTTGCAAGATTTGTACTGGACAAAAAAGAAAGCGAGTTAATAAAAACGTGGTAATTACCGATTTTTCTGACAGTGATTTCAGCATTCCCTCTTTGTGAAATCCACTCAGTTCCTGATAAAAGCCATATGGGCAAGGCTCATCTGATTTCAAACATTCAGCCTGAAAAGAAACTTTCAATTACATTTTTTTTTCAATGAGAGTTGTTTGAATTAGATATCTTTCAACTAAACTGTTTGAATTAGATATCTTTCAACTAAACTGTTTCAATTAGATGCTGATCTTTAACCATGATGTCATTGCATTAATTCGTTGTGTTCACTTTAAGCAATATTACTTTCTTTCGCAAAGAGAGAGAGGTGGATAAACTTCAAATAAAAGACTAAATGTCACGTAGATGAATCCTAAGTACACCTAATTCTGTTTTTGCACGAACCTTTTTTACATGAATTTGATTTAACACGAATTCAAAAAAATATTTCATTCTATTTTTACACGAGTCATTTTGATTTAACACGAGCGGTCCAGCCCCATTTCTCAATAATTTTTTTTGGATAAATTCTAAGACAACAAAATTTTATTTGTGGCGTATCATTTTTGACGATAGTGCATCCAGTTCTGTTTTGATTCAATTCAGTCCGCAAAAAAACATTTTCTTCTTTTATTCTATCAAAACTGGAGAAAATGAAAGCAAATGATCCTGTTCTAAATGCAGATTTAATAAAAGAAGATCTGGAACTGGCCAAAAAATTGGGTATTCATTTTGTCAAACATTACCCTAATGAGGAACGCGTTGGAAAGTTTCAACGTGAACTGAAGTTGTTCACAGCCTCTTAGAGAGAGAATCATTTAACGTCCTAACAAAAACACAAACACAACGGTTAATAACTGAATTCCTTCGTAAAACCGGTGTATCATCAGCACCAGAAGATACTCGTGCTGATTTAGCTCAAGAGATCACAGAAAGAATTTCATTAATAGAGGAAGAAGGTGATGTCCACAACATTTCTAGTGATAGCAGTGATATTCCAGTAGTACGCAAACGTATGCGCCGTTTATTGTAGGAAAGTGAAAATGAATAAAAAAAATTTATGTCTAAAACAGATTTTTTTTTGTTCATGAAGAATTTTTTTTCATTTTTCTTACATATTATTGCATGTCCATTTTGTTGAAATAAAATAATAAGTTTAAAACGAATATTTTCATATGGTTTTTAAAATTATTTTTACTGATTTTTTCGACCCGGAACCAATCTCCTTTTCTTTCATAGATACAATGTCTTTTTTTACACGTATTCTTCAGGAACGTATCTATCGTGTAAAAACAGAATTAGATGTAATTATTAATATATCCAACATGAAGCCTCTGTATTTTATGAGGTTGTTTCACAGATTTTATCTAAGAAATCGGCTTATTGCGAGAGTGCGTACATATAACTGAAGACTGATCTAAATTCTATGAACTTTGATGAACTAAGAACCTCATACTCTAAATCAGTGGTTCCCAACCGGTGGTCCGCGAAAACCTCGGGAGTGGTCCCGCACCACATATAAAATAGTTACCAAATAAATGGGGACTTTGAAAGCAATGTTCATTGAACTGGTTGGGCCGAATATATCCGATGACTATCAGATGTTAAATAACAATTTCTTAAAAGTTTAACATAATTATTTTATTATTAGAATATGATACAAAATAATTTTCATATCCCCGGAAGGTTCCCCCCCCCTTAAGTCGGTGGGGATGAGGGTGGTGGTCCGTGCATGGATCAATTTCTGGCTTAGTGGTCCGCAGACTTCTACGGGTTGAGAACCACTGCTCTAAATGATAACGTTTAACAATTCTCAGGCACACACGCGTTAAATATGGCAAGAATAGTTTAATTTTAAAAAAAAACAATATTTTTTCTTTTTTGGTAAAACACATTCTTCATATTAATGTGAGCATCTCAGTAGGTTCTCCTAATCTTAGGGGATTAAAGGAATACAGCTAACAAACGTTTGTTTCTGTAAGCGATAAAAAATATTGCCGATTGGAAAAGCCATGTTAAGAGTGCAGTAAAGCGCGTGCTATGAAAAATGTTGGCATCTAAATTCATCGGTGGAGTCATCGTGTTTCTGTTTCTGTATGTTTAACAATTGACGTGACGTTCATCGTCTTTTCTCCAGTACATCACATATAAGGCTGTATATGAGCACATACAGTAAAACCTCGTTTATCCGGGCTAATTGGGGCCATAGGAAATCCGGGTAATCCGGGTAATATGGGTAATAAGCAAAACAAAATCTTTAACTAAGCAGACTTGCCGTTTATTACGATAAAAACTATGTTTTGTAACAAAATTACATAGTATTGTTTAGAAGACAATTGATCAGGGTCAACGCTCTCTCTCGGTGCTGTGTATAGGTGGTGAGTCAATACCCGCCAACGCCCTGTTACACTCTAGTGTAGTAAAGCTTTCTTAAACTCAACAAAAAACATTTTATTCCCATAATTTATTTTACAATCTATGCAGGAACTATACATTGAATCAAACTAAAAAGCGAATATTGGGCGTACTTGTAGTTAGGTTCTTGCTATCATAAATAAAAATTAGTATCTAAAGTGGACATTAAGTAAAAAAAAGTCAAGAAATCTGATCCGGATAAACGAGGGCCGGATAAATGAGGTTTTACTGTACATATATTTGTGTGTGTGCTTGTGAGTGTTTGAGTATTAGAATGGTATGGACCGATTTTCTAAATCGCGTATATTATTTAATACTTAAGATATTAGTTTACCTTCTAATGATTTTTCGATTATGGTAAGCTGGTAAGAAACTTTTAAAGCTTTCTTTAAAGCCTTTGTGTTTCCAACGACCACAAACACTGTTCGTCAAATGAAAAATATCCATTAGTTTTGTCAACATCCTTGAATATTGTCTGGTAATTTCACCTGATGTTCTATCATTTAGGATATTTTACTGGATATTACATCAAAGAAACAGGGAAACTACGTAAATCTTTTTTTATGACAACGTGGGAAAAAGACATATGATAACATATATTCTGAACTATGCTCTTATAACGTTTATAAAATAAAAGGTTCACAATTAGTTAAGAAATATTTCTTAATACTAGAACTTATAATACAATAAACTATAAAAGATATTATAAGAACTGTAAAAGACATAATTTTTTTTAACAAACCTTTAGGCTGTCAATGCTGTTCGTAAGTACTGCTTTACCACATGAGTTGCAACCACCAAGTCCAATTGACTTTTCTGGACCGGTACACCTGAGAAGTTAGGAAAATCACAATTAATTCGAATAATAAATTTACGTTAGTTCATATAGTTTTATTATAATACGAGTATTCTGGATCTGTTTGATCTTCAGATTACAAATTGACGAAATATATATATATATGTGTGTGTGTGGGGGGGTGTAAGTAAGTAAAGAAATCACACCTGCTCCTAGTCATAACCTGACGTGTATTCTAAATTCTCTTTTTTACAAAGTACGACCCCCTCTTCCAAAATGCAACATAGGAGCAACTTAAATGATAAATTATACTACCCTTTAATTCACGTGCCGAATCTCTCGCAGACACTATAAATATTCCAAGTCTGCAATCCAATGCTTGAAATTCTGCAACATTACCATATATTATGTCCCGAACCGTAAGCCTAATTAATCTTGTATAAGAACGCAGAAACGCTCGTGTCCCTGGTCTGGACTATTTCACCATAACTTGCAATCACATGAGAAACCGCGAGGATTATAGACCACGTGATAAATTTTTAGCCAAATACACAATTCTGATCTTAGTGGTGAAACAAGGAAATGTCCATTTTCATATACACCTGAAATGAGGACTCTTCCGCTTTTTGTAATTGTTCGTCATGTAAATACCATTGTGCATCTTCTCAGCCTGCTCCTTGGCTAAGTGAGGCAATCTTATTTATTCAACACTGGGGCCACTACTGCTAAGCTAATCTATAGTTTGTGTTATGTGCTGAATTCTGCCTCCAGAATGAATAAAGTTTATTAGATAACGTCTGCGCTCTCTCTATTATGTACACTAGAGCGGAGCGTAAAAAAATTTTGATTTTGCTTTTGCCCTAGTGCGGAAAAGTTTGTACTGGTGGGTAGGTCACGTATGCAAAGTTTTGGAAAAAGCAAAAAATATCTTCCGTTTCCATTTCGTCCGTGATGTTTAGCAGATTTTTACCATAAAAGTTAAAAATGTGTATTTCTATTGTTTTGTATGCAGCTCTTCGATTTTTTCTGAAATAAAATTCAGAAAAACCCAGAACTCACGACGGGGAGGTGGCTTCATTACGAGTTCCACCCGTGTCCACCCATCCACCCAACCATATGGGCCCTTAACTCCCTTGCCCTTGCAGTTATTCCGGTTTTACTCGGTACTCGCATTTGGTTTCAAATGATAGCATAACTTTTCTCGACTCGTTCGGGTTCTAACTAAACCGTCACGCTTATTTTCTCCTCACACAGCCGCAGAAACCTCTTTTACTAGTTTGACGAAACGTTAAACACTTTGGATGTGGCAAGGAAATTTTAGGCTTTCCAGGTGTTGAACTACAAACTCTCCACTGGAGGTTCTGTCAAATTACATTTCTGCCAATCAATAAGGTCTATATAAAAAACTGCCTCGAAATTGAGTGACGGAATGTTGTAGGGTCTGATTCCTTCTTTTTTTCTTTTCTTGCTCGTAAAATCCTGCGTAGTTCAAGTTCCCGAATGGGCTGTTCGTCGCCTGTGATCATTGACAAGATTATTGGTTCCAGGTGGCCGAAATAGCCATTTCTCTAGATAATGGGATCGACCACAGCCTTAATTCATTTTTAAGATAGCGCGAGACGTTTATTGTCTTCCACAAATTTCTTGGACCAACCGTGCAATATGGATTTAATTTGACTGTAAACCACATAGGTGCGTACACTTTCATGATAAACTTTGCCAGAGTTTGAATCTGGTTTGAAGGCTCTGAAGAGCTAACGTATAAACGCGTTATTCGGTTTGCAGTTGTTAGTCAACGTGCATGAGACATTTTCCCAGGGTGCTTTTGTAACAAAGTTGATGAGCATTTTTCATTTGTGACAGCTTGACAATTTATCAAGCCAGTTACACGCAAATGAGTTGCCACTTTGACGTTTAGGGCAGCATTTGGATGGTGGAACAAGAGGCCCTAATGCATTTTCTGGGCCTATAAGGAAAGCATTGTCGAATTGCGAAAAACTCCAAGTTGTGAGATTTGTAGTCAATTCGAACGAATTTCCCAAAATCGACATAAAGGATCTCAGCACAGACCAGCGATATCTTTGGGATATTTGTCAAGCTCTTCAGAGCCTTCAAAGCAACTTCAAACTCTGGCAGAGTTCATCATGAAAGTGTACGCACCTATGTGATTTACAGTCAAATTAAATCCATATTGTACGGATGGTGCACGAAATTTGTGGAAGACAATAAACGTCTCGCTCTATCTTAAAAACGAATTAAAGACTGTGGTCGATCCCATTACCCAGAAAAATGGCAGTTAAGGCCACCTGCAATCAATAATCTTGTCAATGATCACAGACGATAGACAGCCCATTCGAGAACTTGGACTACATAGGATTTTACAAGAAAGAAAGGAAAAAAAGGAAGGAATTAGACACTACAACATTCCGTCACTCAACTTCGAGGAAGTTTCATATATAGACTTTATTAATTGGCAGAAATGTAATTTGACGGAACCCCCTAAAACATCTCACTTGACAGAAGATGATTTGAGAAATTTGATTTCCAGTGGAGAGTCTGTAGCTCTAAACCTGGGAAGCCTAAAATGTCCTTGCCACACCCAAAGGGTTGAACGTTTAGTGAAACTAGTAACAAAGGTTTCTGCGGTTGTGTGAGTAAAAAATAAGTGTGACGGTTTAGTTAGAACCTGAACAGAGTTGAGAAAAGCTATGCCATCATTTGAAACCAAATGCGAGTACAGAGTCAAACCGGAATAACTGCAAGGGCAAAGGAGTTAAATGTCCATTTGACTGGGTACCATGTGGTTGGGTATGAGTGGGCACGGGTGGACCTTGCAATGCAGGCACCTCCCCGTGGTGAGTTCTGGGTTTTTTCTGAATTTTATTTCAGAAAAAAAGCGAAGAGCTACATGCAAAACAATGGAAATACACACTTTTAATTGTATGGTAAAAATCTGCTAAAAATCACGGACGAAATGGAAACGGAAGATATTTTTTGTTTTTCCCCAAAACTTTGCATACGTGACCTACCCACCATTACCCAACTTTTCCGCACTCGGGCAAAAACAAAATCAAAAACTTTTTTTTTCGCTCCGTGCAAAAAAAAAAGGGCTTGGGGTGCCTTGAGTGGATGACAGATCTGTACTGTTTGTCCGGCATCCTCGAGCCCCACATTAATGAAAAATGTCACCGAACCTGGGAAATTAACCCTCGACTGCGTATTCAGGTATTGCTACGTAGCGACTGGTCTTCAGGTGATTCATAGTTGATAAGCCCAAGAGGCTTGGGGAACCGGAGAAGTATTACGACTTTTACGCTCCGCGCTAATGTACACTAGATTTAAGTTTATGTTGAACACACCAAATTATCTAGAAAGATTGCCGTGTACTCTTTAACGTTAAACTAAACTTTTCAACATCTCCCGAAAGTGAGTATTTCAAATTGCAGTTTTCAATAGGATGTAACAGTTGATGCATTTAATCGTTACATCCGGAAATAAATCCCTTAATAATCGAAATAAAGAGACATGAAAAAGTAAAACCTTAGACTCTTGTTGCACAAAACACTTTAACAGCAACGGGTTTTTTTTTTTAGATTTTTCTACAATTTAAGACCAGAATGTTTAATAAAATGAAAATCTTCGTTAACTCTTTATGCATATAGTGTGCGTCCCGAATTCTACAGCTAGGGATGCGACATCTACCACAAAACATCGATGTTTTGAAACATCGATATTCAATATTAAAACATCGATGCTAATAAAACATCGCCCAAAAACCCTCAATGTTTTCAAACATCGATGTTCTTGAACATCCATTTTTTTAAACTGGTTTAGTAACCTCTAACATTAATATTACTTCGATTAGTCGTGGGGGGGGGGGGGGAATTTAATTTTACTCTTTGACTGGGCTGACACAAATGACCAAAACTTGGTAGCTAGAGTCAGCGCATATCACAGAATTTTCATGATACATTTTATTACTTTTACCAGAAAATTCAGGAAGAAATTATTGCTATAAAAACAATTGATAGGACCAAAGCCTTAAAGAAAAATCTGCGATGTTTTCTAATTTAAATTGGTTGAATGTGAAAAATTATTGTAAATATCAAGTCATATCTATTTACAAGTTGGAAAATAACTTACTTCCAGGAGGCTTAAATAGTTTTGCAAAAAAAAAATTCTGAAGTTCATGATTGTAACACAAGACAAAGGATTGGTTTCATATCAACAGAGTATATGTTATCATTTAAAAGAATTTTTGAGTTTACATTAACTGAGTGTTAAAACTAAGCTAGGTAGTTAATTTTTCTATTGTGGTGCTTTTTCATACAAAAAATCATCGAAACATCGAGCACAAAACATCGATGTTAAAAAAATCGGCTTCAATAAATCGATGTTTTGGAAACATCGACATTGATGTCACATCCCTATCTACAGCATAAATGGTTCAAGTTAAATTCTATGAATGGATATTTGTATCAAAAAATTACCCAACACAATTTTCATGACACGGCATGCACTCCCTATTGTCCTCATATTTGTTGAGTGGACATTGACTGACACAATTAGGTCCGTCTCTAACGTTGCTGCATGATATACAATTGCTTGGACCCTGAAAATTACAGTGCATTAATATAATTAAAAGATTCATTCTTTTAAAGGCGTAATTTGTATTACAAAACAAAGTTAAATAAACATATATTAAAGGCAAGAAATTTTCCATATTTATAGTGAAAATGTTTTTCAGAGTAAAATTATACATGTAGCTGAAGCAATAAGCCTATATCAATATTAAGTACGCTTAAAAAGTTAAAACACCTTTTTAAATAAAACTTATACTTATATTCGAAACTTCTGTACGTATTTTATGTATCTAGCAAAAAATTCTTCTTACATATGAAACCACAATTAGTATTACAAAACACTAAGTAATACAAATATCTAAAATTAAATTAGGTTAAAAATTAAATAGCAAGTAATAATCACAATTTACAAAAAAAAATGTTTCACAGTATAAATTATATTAGTTGTTGATGAAATTTTACTTATACTTATTGATACTATGTATGATTAAAAATAACATATCTTTCAAAATTGAACTTATTGCTACGAACAAAACTTCTGTGAAGTAATAAATATTTATCGTAAAAAGTCTTTGATTTAAAAGGGTTTTTCAAGAACTCACACGACATTAATATAAATATGATTAAAAATTTGAAGAATTTAATTTAAAATTAAACTTATTCACACATATCTTGATATGGGGTTTTATATATAGTTATGTTTGGCAAAGAGAAAAGAGGACTTAAAATGCACTACAGAATGCACAGGATTATACATTTTATTAAAGTTTATGTGGATACAAGTTTTTCATCAGACAAAACTTACAGGCCCAAGACATTCTCCTAAGCATTCTAAGTCACACTGCCCACAAATCCGATTACCAGCATCATAGACTCTGAAAATTGGAGTATATAATGATTAACATACATTTAAGCCATAGCATAGTATATTGTCTAAAAATTACAATTGTTTGACATTGAACAAAATACATAATTAAATAATTTGATTTAATTTGACTTGATTGGTGGTACAATTTGATTGGTGGATACGTATGCAATACGCAGCGTTTTGTGGAATTTGCATTTTTTTTAAACTTGGTATGTAGTTGAAAATGATAAAAACGAGAACCTATAATCCCTATCAAAACAAATTTCTTTCCTAAATTTGCACATAAAAATAAATTTCTAGGCATCTTGCAACGTGAAAACTCCCTAAAAAGACAAGAAATGAAAAATTGATATAAAATAACTTTAAACCTCGTTTTTTTCCATCAGCAATTTTTCTTATGTAATTGGCGGATATCCATACTGTGAAACTAATGATCCATATGATAATGAGTTATATGAGAAAATCTCATTTTTAACTTATATTATAAGGGGTATGTTAACAAACTGGACTTAGATGTTTGGAAATTTTTTCCTAATTAAAATGTCGTGTTTCCAATGCATTTTAATATTTAATGTATACATAATATTTATTTAACATTTTAATAATTAACATTAAAGATTTTTCACTTTTATATCTGTATTTTTATAAAATTAGAAGTTTTCGTATAAATCCTTGTAGATAAAAACTGAATGACAGATCATTTTATTTTTCAAAAGACAGTGTCTGAGAATGCTTCGATTTTAAGAAACCATGCGACCAGCTTTATTAATCATGTTTTTCTGGTGTATTTTTTCCGAATAGATTTTTATTTTATGGATTGATGTGCAAAATTATTATAAATGTTGCTTTCTGATGCATAGATTTTATAAAAAATACACAATCAGTTTAGAATTTTTATGTGTTTAGCATTTTCATGTTTTTTTTTTATATACAAGGTGATTTTTTTTTTAAACTGACACTACTCAGAGCCATCTGTAGCGCGATCTATCAGGCGGAATTCCACCAAAATTGAAGAGGGTGTAAGGACGGCATGGGAAAGAGCTTCCACGAAAAAAAAATTAGTTCCAAATGTCGCCGATAGGGGACGATATGGCGCTGTTATTATCGGCGCACCCGAGAATTTGCATAAAAGGCAAGTAAAACATCAAAATTAAAATTCTCCTGACTGCCTAGTTGACAGCAGCGACAGTATTTTGGGCTATAAAGATTGGTGCGGAATCTGTTGTGCCTTCGAATTTCAGAAGAAATGGTCATCAGTCGCTTTTTTCCACGCGCATGGCCACAGGGGAAAAGCGACTCGTTCCCCGGACCTAACCCATGTGACTTTTTCTGTAGGGTTATTTAATGTCTAAGGTGTATCTTGGTAGTATCGACCTTGGCAGCCCTAAAGGACAACATATCCCGGACATTGATGAGTATTCCTGGTGACATGTTACTTTTGGCCGATAAGAACGTAGGGTTCAGGATGCAATGTGTTGTCCACCAGGACTGTGGTCACATTGAAGGAGGGAGAAGTGAATTTGCGGCATAAAGTGGTGTTGCAGTGAAATTTCTTTGTTATTCATTTGTCTGCTTAAAACTTTTTCGGTATTCATCCCTTAACTTTATAGCCCGAAATATTGGTGCTGCTCTCGACTACATAGTCGTGACATTGTATTTTGATGTTTCACTTGCCTTAAATGCAAATTCTTGGGTGCGCCGACAACAAAACCGCCATACCTTCCCCTATCGGCCACTTTTTTATCGGAACTAATTTTTTTTTTTCACGGAAGCTCTTTACCATGTCGTCCTTAGTCCCTCTATCAATTTTGGTGGGATTCCGGCTGATAGATCGCTCTACAGATCGCTCTGAGTAGTGTCAGTTTTAAAATAAATCAGCCCGTATTTAGACAGGTTTTAAATTTTGTTGGAGGCGAATAAAGTAGTTGAAGTATAACATAATTGTTAAGAGTTGGACATGCATTTTTAACCAAGGGTAAGTTCTTTCACTGATAGAGGGCACTATAGTCAACCCTGGTTACATAAGAGCTCTTTTGAAAAGGTGCCAATGGATCAGGCATTGGTGCACTTACTATCTTG
Organism: Dolomedes plantarius; assembly: GCA_907164885.2. Lineage (NCBI taxonomy): Eukaryota > Metazoa > Arthropoda > Arachnida > Araneae > Dolomedidae > Dolomedes > Dolomedes plantarius. The sequence continues at coordinate 43,139,365 of OU015500.1, forward strand.
CATACCAACTTTAAGGATTATGTGCTAGACATTTGTCATTTCACTCCTATATCTCTATTTTGATTATTGTCTGTGGTCATATAAACCTTCTGTATTAATTATTTGTTAATTTTTTTATTTAATCATAATATTTTTGACATGGTGCAAATGTATCAGAGATCGTTGCAATTATCTTGCATACCGGATATAAGGATTACGTGCTAGACATTTGTCATTTTACTCCTATATCTCTATTTTGGTTATTGTCTGTGGTAATATAAACACTCTGTATTAATTATTTGTTAAATTATTTATTTAATCATAATATTTTTTGACAAGGTGCAAATGGATCAGAGATCGTTGCAATTATCTTGCATACCGGTTATAAGGATTACGTGCTAGACATTTGTCATTTTACTCCTATATCTCTATTTTGGTTATTGTCTGTGGTAATATAAACCATCTGTATTAATGATTTGTTAAATTATTTATTTAATCTAATACGTTATATACAATTATAAAACTTGGGTATTAAAATATATTGCATGATAATGTTCCCACGGGGATCTCTAATTGGCCAGAGCATAATAAGGATGTTTACACCCTTATCGTAATCCAGTGAACAACTTCAATGAGCCACTTACGTGACTTGAAAAGTATTAGAGCTTGTTTAAATCTCTCTATCTCTCTATTCTAAAAAAAAGTAAATCCCACTGCCGCTGTCAAAAGCTTGTCACGCTTTCTCCTCCGAAACCACTGGGGGGGGGGGGGGGGATCGAGAGCGATACCAATGAATGCAGAAAAATGCAGGGACCAAAGTAAGACATGTCTCATCTTCATCGGACCTTCAGTTTTTTTTTCATTTTATGTTTTGTGGGAAAATATTGACTTTTTCATCTTCAGATTACGATAACTCGCCAAAAAATGATCGTAGAATTTTGATCTTTCTACAGTCTAAGACTACGGACATTTCTCTATCAAACTAGACCTCATTTGTTTAAAAATATTTTAAAACAGACTAATATTTTCATCAAAAAAATGAAACACAGTTTTTCAAGAAATATCGTCCCCTATGTGGATGTAATATCGATGCTCCTCGAGTTTTTATCTTACAAAGAAAATATTTACATCCTCTGGAAGCTGAAAGCTTTCTTATTCATAAAAACCCCATTTCAAGTCTATATCTTAAATTTTCAATTTTTAATTGAATTTAAAGCTATAATTCAACAGTGATGAAACGCCTTTCGCATTAAGGGTGACAACAGTAAATGGATGGAAGCTGTTACATTGCCCGAGAATCACCCCTATGTATATCGCTATTAGCCATAACAGAGGAGCGATCGTAGCGAGCCTAGGGGCGAAGCCCCTAGTATTAGAGAAATAAGTAAAGAATTAGTGCTTGACATGTCAATTTTACTGCCAAATGGTCAAACAGTCAGCATTTTTGTGAAGCTGATGCCCAGCCCTAATTTTGGGGATTAAAAAACCGACATGGATCCGTTTTATGTGCTGTATTAATTGTAATGTATGGCGAGATTGTTACTTTAACTTGATCAATGGCCAATATGCACTTCATGGCAACTGCATATTGTCCATTTTCTTGCTTCGCAAAATGAAGATATGTTTCTTTTTTATTTCTGTGTCTTCGTGAATGATATATCCTGAATTACTATTGTAAATGAAGAAGCTGCTTAAAATTCCAAAACACCCCAAAGCTGACTCTCGTAGCCAAATTTCGCCAAATAGGTATAATACGGCAATTCAGTTATCTATATATATATAAAACAGTTCCGTAACTGACTGACTGACAGATAACGCACAGACCAAACCGCTGGACCTAAAGGGCTGAAATTTTGCATGGCTATTTTTCTTATAGTGTAGGGGTGCACTAAGAAATATTTTCGAAATTTCTTCTTAGATCTTTTTAAATTAAACTTTTAAGCTGTTTTTGTAACTTTTTAAGTTTGCATTTAAAATAATAATCTGAGGGTTATAAAATTTATATCACAAGAAAGATCCTAAAAATTCATTTAAAATGAAATCGTTTTCGAATTTTTACCTCCATTTTCTGAGTTTTGGTTAATTTTTAATGATTAATTTTTAGAATTTAATTTATTAAATGATGATCA